>CAUYSK010088278.1:0-20857 GCA_963575035.1 Avahi laniger | reverse complement strand
GGCACTCTAGCCCGGGCAACAGAGCAAGACTCTGACTCGAAAGGTGGGACTGACCCACCTCGAAGGAAGAAGGTGTCGTGCTGGTCGCGCGCTGGGTGCTGCTGGGGCTGGAAGAGGGCATCGAAGTTCCAGAAGGAGCTCTCGATGAAGTTGTCGGTAGGCATCTCGGTGAACCTGGTGGGAGACGCGGCCTCACTGCACTGCCTGTGCCCGGTGGCTGAGCCGCCCGCCCTGGCCTGGTGCTCACCCCATCTCCAGGAAGATCTGGCGGAACTGGGAGCGGACCTTGAGCAGGGGGTGCAGGTGGCCGCTGTCAGGGAGGACACCGCGGGCCGCGAAGTTATAGGACTTGAAGGGCCGGTCCCGCCAGGAGCCACTGTGAGGGGATGTGGGAAACACGGGCTGGTGAGGGCTGCCCACCCCCACCCTGTGCCATGGCCCGCACCTACCCCTCACTCGGGGCCACCCGCACCTGGAGATCATCTCTGGGCTCAGCTCCGTCTCCTGCTTGGAGACGCTGGTGCTGAAGGCGCTGCCTTTGCTCACCCAGTAGGTCTTCATGGTCCTGCAGCCGGAGGGAAGGGGACACTGTCATCACCTCCTCCAAGAGGCTTTCCTTGATCTCCCATCTGATGTGGATCCCAATGCTACCCACCAAGTCACTCTGCTTTTATTTTCTTCCTGACATTTATCATCACCTGAAATCCTCCAATTTGGCCACCGCTTATCTCCCTGTGTTCGCTCACTTATTCACTCAGCGAACACTTATGGAGAAAAGAATGTGTGCCAGGGCCCTTTCGAGGCGCTGAGCACACAGCTGGGAGTGACAATTCAGGCAAAGTCTAGCAGGTTTCATCCTGTTGCACGAAAGCCCCCCCAGTCCCCCGAGAAGGGGCTGCTTTATACATAAGGGAACCAGGGCCGGGAACGGCCAGGTGACTTGGCCAAGGTCGCACAGCCAGTAAGTGGCAGAGGCCAGACTTCGATCAGGCTGCCCAGCTCCAGTCTGTGTTCCCTCTGCCACTGTGTCTGCTCACAGGGGACGTCTGCCCCATGAGAGCGGAGCCGCCAGCCCTGCCAGGTCCCAGGAGCCTGGTCGGTGGGCACTGGGTCGACTTCAGTTCTCGGCAGAAGGTGCCGCGTGGGCGAAGGCTGTGCGGTGGCACGAGCCTGGGCTCGACAACCAGGGTGTAAAGTGGGCTGGGAGGAAGCTGATGGCAACTGTGGGCCCACACGGGGCCACGCGGGCGAGCCCAGGGCGGCGCCCACGCACACTTCGGTCAGCAGCTTCCTCTTCCTCAGCTCGCTCTTCTCCTTCTCGCCCAGCTTCTCGGCCTGTCCCCCCCGGACCAGCTGGAGCCGCCGCTGCACCTCGTCCTCCACGCTGTCCACCTGCAGCGGCAGTGGGCGTGAGGGCCAGGGGCCCACCTGCCCACCCACCCGCCCACCCGCCTGCAGGCACGCACCACTCGGAACACCCGGGGCCCGTCGGCCACACTCTTGTCCACACGGATCCACTTGTTGGACATGGCCTTGCTGAAGCCCACTTTGCCACTGGGCAGGCGCTAGAGGAGACAGGATGCTGTGAGCGGGGCATGAGCGCCACCTTCACCCTATCCCCTGCCCCTCAAGTCCCTACCATGAGCTCGCTCTGGGCCAGGCCCTCGGGAGGGACGCTGCGAAACACTCGGGCCTCGTGGCTGCCCTCGCGGGCGATCTCCTCGCCCTCGGCAGTAAGCTCCCAGCGCTTGGTGGAGCGAAGTTCGGCTTCGATGACCTGCAGGGAAATGGGGACCCAGGTAGGGGGGTGGTTCAGAGCCAGGCACCCCCTCACCATTGCACTGGGGCTGAGGTTCAAGTCACAGCCTCTGAACCTGGCTTGACACCCTCCGGTACCGCTGTGCAGTCAGGTGATGTTAAGAGAAGGGGTTCCTCTCGCTGAGCTGACTTCCCTTATGTATCACAGGTATCTTAATAAAGAGTCACCACATCTCCCAGGGCGAGGCAAAGCACTGCTGATGCTACCTGGCAGACGACAAACTCTTCCTATCCCTTTTGAACCTGTGACAGATTTTAAGGTCTCAGGTAAACAGATTTGTGTCCGTGTTTCTGTGTTCGTGTTCGCATCCTACTGCCCGGAGTATCATAGAAGGGCCCTGGAGGCCCACATTACAAACAGAAGCCGAGGATCCCAGATGAGGACAGGTCCATGGTCACACAGACAGGAACAAGGCTAGGTGGGACCCACAGGTCCTAGCCTCTCCTTTGTTCTAATCTCAGCTCTGCTCCTCACTCACTGTGTGACCTCGGGGAAGCTGCTTAACCTCTTTGAGCGACTTTTCTCATCCACAAGACAAGTGTGTGCTGGGCTCTACCTCAGAGGATTTCAACGTAAACGAATTAATACAATACATAGAAAGAATGTAGAGTTTTCCCCGCCCCACCCCGGAGACCGGGTCTTGCTCTGTCACCCAGGCTACAGTGCAGTGGCATCATCATAGCTCACTACAACCTCACACGGCAGGACTCAAGTGATCCTCCTGCCTCAGCCTCCCAAGAAGCTAGGATTACAGGCGTGCACCACCACACCCAGGTAATTTTTCTATTTTTTTGTAGAGACGGGGTCTTGCTCTTGCTCACGCTGAATGCAGAGTTCTTAATGTGTGACTAGTGCTGCATGAATTCTAACTGCTAATATTGTTGCAGTTATCGCCATTATCGTCATTAGGTTGAACCACATTAAATTGGCATTGTTTAACCCTCTGTGATCTACACAAATGGCAATTTCATATTGATCGAGGTATTGTCACCCCACACACCACAGCTGCAATCTCTCCTCTACACTGAGGACCTTGGGCTCTGCAACCTGAGTGCCTAATTTCAAATCTGGATTTGCCAGCCCCTTCTAGTGACACCGATCAAGTTACTGACCAATGTTGAACATCAGTTGTCACATCTGCAAAACAGGGATAACAGTGCCATCAGCCTAGGATTATGGCAAGGATTGGACAACAAGCTGAGACCACAGTGGGGCACACAACACGAGTTTGATGAATGAACAGCCCAGATCCTGGCCTCATGGATCTAACCTCCTCCTGGGTGGCCCACTGGCCCCTTAGCATTCTCCTCCTGTGACTCCATCACTCTTCATTTGCCCAAGTTGGAAGGCTGGGTTTCATCCCTGCCCCCCCCCCACCAGCCTTGTCCGGAATCTCAGGCAGTGCCGACTCCCTATTTCAGCTGCCTACCCACAGCCAGACATCATGCCCTCTAGGTTGGTTATGTTCCAGCCTCTGTTCTCATCCAATCCGATTCCAGTCTTGCTCCTGCCGATTCTTCCCAAGGTGTTGTAGATGGCACATTCCACCAGCTCCAACTCCTGCTATGGCTCCCCAGTACCCCCGTGGCGAAAAGATCTACAAGGCCTTGCAATTCTGGCTGTGCCGGTCTGTCTCACCACCTGTCACTCCCCAAACCTCCAGCCCTTGATCCCTCAAGTGCCATGGCTTTCCTCCACCGTGCAGAGACCTGACTCGGCTGTCACTTCCATCAGGCCGTTCTCCCTGACCCCCAAGGCTGGGTGAGCTGTTACCGCTGGGTTCCCTGTGCATCCAGTATTACTCTGGTCACTTGAGCACCTCCCTATGAGATCACCACGTACATGGGGGCAGCAACCGCGCCTTCCTTATCCACCATCTGTACACCGCCACCCCCAGCTGATCATTCATTCCTTAATGGATGTTTAACACCCGTGCGTCCGGGCCCTCACTCGTTCCAGACTCTCCTCCTGCGTATCCCGGCGCGGACACACGTACAATACCCCTTGCCCCAACCAAGCCTGAGCGAGTCTGGCCTGGAAGTAGGGCCCTTGCGGCAAGGGGACTGCAGGTGCGAGAGCGAGGCGTCCGGCATCAGGGGCCCGGCTCACCTCGCCCAGCGCCTGCAGGCTCTTCACGGCGCCCACCACCGCTTGGTGCTCCACGCCCAGCTCGGCCGCCAGCTCCGCGCTGTCCAGGCCGCCATCGGCCGCCTCCAGCCGCCGCAGCAGCAGCTCCGCCACCGGACCATCCGCCATAGCTGCTCACAACGCGGGCGGCGTGTCCCGGCCACAGCCTGAGCAACCGGATCCGGAACCCCGAGTTGGTCCGCCATCTTGAGTGTGGCCAGCGCAGTGTACGACTTAGTGCGTCGCCATGTTGGGCGTGGCCAAAGAGCCGCAACGCGTGCAAAGAACTCGGTCCCCATCTCCACCCTGGCTCATCGAATGGCTTCTGGTTGACCAAAGAGGTAAAATAGGTGACTTCAAGGTCAGAAGCACAGTTCTGTTTTGAATTTCAACCAGCCTGTCCTTCAGTGGGCTGTGTGACCTTGGACTTCACCCTCTCTGAGCCTGGGAGCCCTCTGCCGGTCTGAGATTCTCCTTTGCCCTGGGGGACTGCAGTAGCTGCTGGGCTCTCAAGATGGTCATTTTGCATGTAAACTGCTTTGAAATTTTCAAAGGGAGGCTGGGTAGGGACCATTCCCCATTTATAGAGGGGAGAAGGACCCACCTAGCAATATTAATAGTTAAGGTGGCAGCTAACTTGTATGGACTGCTTCCTATGTGCCCAGCCCAGTCCTAAGTACTTCAGATGTATTATTTCATTTCTCCCCAAAACTTTATGACGTAGATACTGATATAACCCCCATTTCACAGATGAAGAAACTGAGGCTCAGAGGGTGATAATGGGTTCTACAGGGACTTGGTAGAAACAGGATCAGAAATTATAACCTTCCAGGTCCACTCCCATGTTCTGATAAAATCAGTATGTCAGGGCAATAACGTATAGTCTAGATTAGTGCTGTCCTATAGAAATATAACGTGAGACACAAATGTAATTTTAAATTTCCTGGCTGGGCACAGTGGCTCACACCTATAATCCTAGGACTCTGGGAGGCCAAAGTGGGAGGATCGCTTGAGGCCAGGAGTAAAAGACCAGCCTGAGCAACATAGTGAGACCCTGTTTCAACAAAAAACTAAAAAATTACTGGGGTGTGGTGTTGTCTTTTTGTTTTTTATTTAATTTTCTCTGCTTTTTTTTTTTTTTGGCAAAAGCAGCAGGTAACTTACAAAGGAAGGGTATGGTGTTTTGTGCCTGTGGTCCTAGCTACTCAGGAGGCTCAGGCAGGAAGATAGCTTGAGCCCAGGAGTTTGAGATTGCTGTGAACTAATGATGCACTCTAGCCCAGGCAACAGAACAACAGAACGAGACCTCTGTCTCAAAAAAAAAAAAAAAAAAAGAAAAGTCCTAGTAGCAAGGTTAAAAAAAAAAAGTCGAATTAACTTTGAGAAACTATTTAACCTAGTGCATCCAGATTATTTTTCAACCCTTAATATAAAGATGACTAGTGAAATATTTTATGCTTTTTTTTCATATGAAGCCTTCAGAATGTGATGTGTATTTTACACTTACAGGACATCTCAGTTCAGACCAGCCACGTTTCAAATGGTCAGCGGTCACATGTGGCCAGTGACAACTATGTGAGACATTACAGGTAGATTCTAATCCCAGATCTGCCATTTATGTCATTCAGCCAAATCGTGGAATCTTTCTGTGCCTCAGTTTCTTGCCCAGCTGGAGATATGAGCCCAGGTTATTGTGAGAATTAAGTGATACAGTGCCCATACATACACGCAGCACTTGCTAATACTAAATTGTGCATGGACCGTGCGTTAGGCAGAACACATTTATTCATTTAACATCACAACCGTTATTTGAGCCTGTAATATGAGGTTACTGATATCCCCCATTTCTGACCATACAGGAAGGGCCCATATTCAGGATGTGTCCCTTAAGTCACCCAGCAATTCGTTTTTAAGCCTGTTCTGTGCCAGGTGCTGCAGGAGACACTGGGGGAGTCGTGAGGGGAACAAGATAGGCAGTGTCTACCCCTGGGCAGGAAGCACCAAGCTCAGGTGTGCATTACACAGGAATGGAGGGAAGGTGGGAGGGTCAGTGGCAGGCCTAAGGGTGGTCACCAAAGGTACTGGCAGCCTCCTGAGGGGCGTGGGGGCGGGCTAGGCAATACTGGATACTGCCTGGGAGAAGGGGCAGAACCCAACTTCCCCATTACTCTTCATTTCTCCCTTTTCTTCTATTTTTAACCAAAGGCCCTTTCCAAGTAATTTTTTTTCTTTTTTCCCTTTTTTTTCGTTCTTCCCCTTTCTGAGTCGCTACCACTAGCGAGAACAGATCCCCTCCCCACTCTTTTGCTGGGATTCCTCCCTTCCCCCTTCCACAATCCACTCCAGTGTCCCCAAGCCCAGCGCCCATTTGCTCAGAGTTTGGAAAACCCCAAGCTCTTCTTCCTCCTCTCATAGCAGGAGGGCAGGGTGCTGGTGTCAGTCACGTGCCTCTGGATGCAGAAGAAGACTCCAGACCCAGGAGTCCTGCCCATCTCTCCTAGGACGTTATCTTCCGGGCCATCTGTGTCTTCTTTTCCTCCCTAAACGGAACCCCCTACTCTCTGGCCTATAACCGTTTAATTGCAAAAGCCAGGCCGTTTGTGGGAGACCACAAGGCAGCGACCCCTTTCATTTACCGCTGAGAGGGGAGTAAATGGGCGGCAGCGACAGGGTAATAACCCTATCCCCACCCTAGGAGCTACAGCCTACAGTCACATCTATGCTGCTTCCCCTCTGTCCTGAGACAGCTCTAAAAACTTTAAAAGCATTTCTGCCAGGTAGCATCTGGCCAGGTTAGCATCTGGCCAGGGTAGCCCCTCCAGGCCACTCAGGCGCGCCTGTCCCTTCAGAAGAGGCTAAATGAATGACTTGCCCTAGGTCACACAGCAGGAGTCCAACAGGCTGCCGGGGCGCTAGGGGGCGGATAGGAGAGAGCTGGCAGTGTCTCCCCGGCCTGCATGGCGGCAGCACCACTGGGGAGCAGCCAAGCCCCACAGCCCCAGCTCCTGAGCTCTGTCCCATCGTAGGTGGAGAGAGGGGGAGCGTTGTGGTGAGGGTTCCCCAAGTGCAGGGTAAGAAGTGGCTAGGAAAGCCTTGCCCACCCCTTCCACGTAGAGGGAATGGGAGAGGGCGAAGTTGCGGAAGGATCCCGGTCCCGAGCGGACACACCTGCGCTCGCGCGGGTTCTTTAAACGCCCAGAGGGAGAGCGACGCGCGCGGCCGAGGGCGGGGTTGGGCTGAAATCTGGTCACATGACCTGCAATGAGTGGCTCATGGCCCCCACCCTACCAGTGGGCGTCCCCCACAACGCGTGGTCGACCCTCATTGGTCGGTGGTGAGGCCAATAGAAATCGGCCATCTGGGAACCCAGCGTTCCGAGGCACAGCCGAACCTGCTGAGCCGAGGAGGGTCCAATGGAAAGGAAGGGCCGTAGCCTCGGACCAATGATAAAGCGTGGGGGGCGGGCGTAAGGGCCGGGTCAGGTTGGTTTGAGAGGCGGGCGTGTATAAAGGCGCCAGGCGGGCGGCGGCGTCGGTCTGTACTGCAGAGCCGCTGCTGGAGGATCGTTTTAAAGGGCCCGCGCGCCGCCGCCCCCTCGGCCCGCCATGCTGCTATCCGTGCCGCTGCTGCTCGGCCTCCTCGGCCTGGCCGCCGCCAAGCCTTCAGTCTATTTCAAGGAGCAGTTTTTGGACGGAGGTAACGCCTGGTCCCGCCTCGAAGCCGCCTAGACGACGCGGCTGGCCCCTTAGCCCGGATCTGCGTTGTCGTCTGTAATTACCGCTCAGAGGGCCAACACGGTGGCCCCTCGGGACTACAGCCGCGGGCGATCCATCTTCTGTGTCCCCGGGGAGCGCGGAGGGCGCAGCGGCCTTCCGCGGCGGGAGTTGGGGTTCGCCCGATGATCTCTTAAGCCACTCGAATTGTGAAACTAGACATTGGGGTGGGGAGAGTCGGGGGATCTTCTTCCCTGCCCCCAGCAGCTTGTGGCTCTCCGCAGATGTTTGGTGGGGGGGAGGGGCGTCCTAGCCGGGCTGAGTTGACTTAATCCTCTGACCCCCTAGATGAGTGGACCCACCGCTGGATTGAATCCAAACACAAGTCAGATTTTGGCAAATTCGTCCTCAGTTCCGGCAAGTTCTACGGTGACCAGGAGAAAGATAAAGGTAAGAGCCTGGGAATGGGTACTCAGATCCGGGAGGACTCCTTGTAGCAGGGCAGGTGGAGGAAGAGGGGAGTCATCTGTACCTCTGAGGTGTTAGGGTCCTTGGGGGCGTCAGGGCCCAACAGTGACCTCACTGTCGTCTCATCTCAGGGTTGCAGACTAGCCAGGATGCCCGCTTTTACGCTCTGTCGGCCAGATTTGAACCCTTCAGCAACAAGGGCCAGACGCTGGTGGTGCAGTTCACTGTGAAACACGAGCAGAACATCGACTGTGGGGGCGGTTACGTGAAACTGTTTCCGGATGGTTTGGACCAGACGGACATGCACGGAGATTCAGAATACAACATCATGTTTGGTGAGGGGTTGTGCCCTGGTGCTGACTTCTGTCCCTTTAGTTGGAGGGAGACTGGTACCCTGTGAGTTCCTTATAACCCAGGAAGGTGATGTTGTGAACATAGAAAGGCCTTGAATAATTAGTTTTTTTCTTTGGAGGAGGAGCCAAAGGGATAGGTCACAGTTAGCAATGTAATGCGTTATGATTGTAGATCTATCCTGTTAGTTTGTGTGATTATACATAGGTATCTTCCAAATTTAGAAATAAGGATGTTGAGTTCTAGAGCACTGCTTTTTTTTTTTTTAACTTAAGGCTCCGCCCACAGCCCCATCAGGGCAGAGTCAGGTTCTAAACCTCATCTTTTCAGCCTGGACAGACCCGAGTTTAAGAACTGAGTTTTCCTTTTGTAAATGGGGGTGGAGGCCTGGAAATGGTGGGCAGTCTCTGACTTCTTAACTTGATCTGCTTCTCGCCTAGGCCCTGACATCTGTGGCCCTGGCACCAAGAAGGTTCATGTCATCTTCAACTACAAGGGCAAGAACGTGTTGATCAACAAGGACATCCGTTGCAAGGTGTGCCTGGGGGTGGTTGCGAGTGGCTGTCGGGAGGCTCCAAGGCCAGCTTGGTGAGGTGGGCCACTCACCTCCTGCCCTCCTCAGGACGATGAGTTTACACACCTGTACACGCTGATCGTGCGGCCAGACAACACGTACGAGGTGAAGATCGACAACAGTCAGGTGGAGTCGGGGTCCTTGGAGGACGACTGGGACTTCCTGCCACCCAAGAAGATAAAGGATCCTGATGCTGCCAAGCCAGAAGACTGGGACGAGCGGGCCAAGATTGATGACCCCACAGACTCCAAGCCCGAGGTTGGTGCTTGGGTAGAGACTCTCTCCCTCAGAGGGTGTGGAAGACAGCTGGGCCATGTTTGACCTCTTCTTGTCCCCCCAGGACTGGGACAAACCTGAGCACATTCCTGACCCCGATGCTAAGAAGCCTGAGGACTGGGACGAAGAGATGGATGGAGAGTGGGAACCACCAGTCATTCAGAACCCTGAGTACAAGGTGGGCCGGGGGCTGTCAACAGGGCTGGGCTCACAGTGCGGGGGTGCATCTCACTCACCCTCTGATTCCCTTTCCTTCCACAGGGCGAGTGGAAGCCCCGGCAGATCGACAACCCAGATTACAAGGGCACCTGGATCCACCCAGAAATCGACAACCCTGAGTACTCCCCTGATCCCAACATCTACGCCTATGACAGCTTTGCTGTGCTGGGCCTCGATCTCTGGCAGGTGAGACACGGAGGGGAAAGGAGGATCCCTAGGGGACCTCAAGTGCTCAGAGTCACCCAAGAGGAAAGGGACAGGGTAGGATTCAACCCCAGATAGGTCTGACTCAAAAATGGTGTTTTTTTCCCCTGAGGTATTTTCTGCTCTGTCCCCTTTTGAGTTCATTATGTGTCAAGTAATTCCTGGAATGCTTATGCAAATGAACTTATTTAACTACCCCTAATGAGCTAGAAGGTGGTCTGGTAACCCAGTTGGAAAGTTAGCTGGGGCTGGGCACGGTGGCTCACACCTGTAATCCCAGCACCTTGGAAGGTTGAGGCAGGAGGATTGCTTGAGGCCAGGGGTAGGAGACTAGCCTATGCAACATAGCCAGACCCCATCTCTACAAAAAATACAAAAATTAGCTGTGCGTGGTGATAACGCACCTGTAGTCCCACTGCTCGGGAGGATCGCTTGAGCCCAGGAGTTCTAAGCTTCAGCGAGCTATGATCGTGCCACTGCGCTCCAGCCTGGGCAACAGAGCGAGACCCTGCCTCTTAAACAAACAGACATAAAATTAGTTGGGACTGAATTGTTTCATCTGTTTCGGGCACTGTAATACCTTCTGTGCCTAGGACAAAGCGTGGTAGGTAGCAGGTACTTGAATAGTAACTGACTAAGGGGTGTGGAGTCTCAGATGGGGAAACTGGGCTGCAGAGAAATGAAGTCACAAGGTCACATAGGCAGGAAACGGCAGAGCTGGGGTTTGAACCCAGGCAATGTGGCCCCACAACCTCCATCTTTCTAGCTTCAATGCTGGCAACGTTAACACCCTTCTTGGCAGAAGCAGATGGTAGGAAGCAGCGTGTAGTGGTTATGGGAACGTGGTTGGGAGCCTTGTCCAAAGCCAGGGCTAGCGGGTGTCACCTCTGACTACCCCTCCCTCCATTCATCTCTTCCAGGTCAAGTCTGGCACCATCTTTGACAACTTCCTCATCACCAACGACGAGGCATATGCCGAGGAGTTTGGCAGCGAGACGTGGGGCGTCACAAAGGTGGGGCCTGCTCCCGATTTTTGGGGGGTGGGCAGGGCTGGCAGAGGCGCCAGGTGCTGAGGGGTGTGGTCTGTGCATGCAGGCAGCAGAGAAGCAAATGAAGGACAAACAGGACGAGGAGCAGAGGCTCAAAGAGGAGGAGGAGGACAAGAAGCGCAAGGAGGAAGAGGAGGCTGAGGACAAGGAAGACGAGGAGGACAAAGAGGACGACGAAGAGGACGAAGAGGACAAGGAGGACGACGAAGAGGAAGATGCCCCTGGCCAGGCCAAGGACGAGCTGTAGAGGCCGCGCCACCTGCCTCCGGGGCAGGACTGAGGCCCGAGCGCTCCCCACCGCAGAGCCGGCTGCGCCAAATAATGTCTCTATGAGACTCGAGAACTTTCATTTTTTTCCAAGCGGGTTCAGATTTGGGGTGAATTTTTGGTTCTGTGCCCCCTCTTTTTTTTTATACTAGTGTTTTGTCTTGGATTCTCTTTCAGCCCTCGCTTCCCGTTCTCTTCTTTCTTGAGTGACATCTTTTCCTGCCTCTGTGCCCGTTTCTCCCGGATCCTTTAGCTTCTCTCCAACCCCGGGGGCAGCGGTGTGGAGGAGAAGCCACAGGCCTGAGATTCCACCTTCTCTCCTTGGAGCCCAGAAGGGGGCAGGAGAAGAGGGTGGCATCTCTAGTCCCCCAGCACTGAGAAAGAATTGAGGCTCTTCCCATTTACCCCCTGCCTTTATCTTCCGCTGCCCCCAGGACTGGGCCACTTCTGGGTGGGGCAGCAGGTTCCAGCTGGGCTCACACTGAGAATGTAAGAATTACAAACAAAATTTCTATTAAATTAAGTTTTGTGTCTCCTCCCCTGCGTCTCCTTCTCAGGGAGGACAGCTGTCCAGGGATCCTGGTGGCTCAGGGGTAATCCTGAGTAAGGCTCATTTTCCAATTCCTGCTAAAAGGTTGGCTGAGTGTTCCACAAGGTTATAGGGGCCTTTATTTACCTGATACCCCCCAAACCAATGAGAGAATGACTTGCTGCTGTAAATACTCCATGTATAACTCAGAGTCCTTGCACCTAACTGGTAAGTTTTGGTTCTTGTACCAGTCTGATTAAGATGACTAAGGTCCTTAACTTAGGGGCTGGGGATTTGAACTCATCGTGGCCACCATGACTTACCTGTACGTTTTACAGAGCTGTATGTACCTCTTCCATATTAAGGAGCAAGACTAGCTGGGTACGGTGGCTCATGCCTGCAGTCCCAACACTTTGGGAGGCTAAGGCAGGAGGATCACCTCGAGGCCTGGAGATCAAGACACGCCTCTGCAATGTAGCAACACGCTGTCCCTACAAAAAAATAGTTTTGGCAGTGCACACCTGTAGTACCAGCTACTTGGGAGGCTAAAGCGGGACGATCGCTGGAGCCCAGGAATTCAGGGCTCCATGTGAGCTGTGATCACCCCACCACACTCCAGCCTGGGTGACATCAAAGACCCCTGTCTTTTAAAAAAAAACAAGACTACATAGCATAATTGCACAATTTCAAACATTTTTATACCAGCCAGGGGTGTTCAAAGATACTAATTCTTTTTATAATTGAACTTATCTGAGGAAATAGATTCAGAGATGGTATGTAACTTGCCCAGGGACCCATGGTCTTTAAGGGCAAGTTGGGAAAGAGGTGGGCCCAAGGAAGGGAGCAGAGTTTGAGGGCCTGGATTACCAGACAGCTGGACTGCCAGGCCCATCTCTGTTGGGGTTCTCAAAGCTGCTGCTTAAAAGTCCATTGAGTGGGTAGGAGAATGTGGGGAATTCTCTGTCCCTTGTTGCAGTAGAGAGAGTTAAGCTCTCCATTGGCCCTGGCTAACTGGTGGAAGCTTGGGTATGCAGTGGAGGGAAAAGCAGCAGGAGTTACAATTGGGCAATCGGCGAGGTGTCAGGTGACTGCCTGGCTTGGGTGAGTGGTTGGGTATGCTGAGAAGAGCACGTCTGGAGGGTAATTGCCAGTTCAGGACATGTGAATGTTGCCCCAGCCTCCCTGGTCTCTGCAACCAATCGCAGCCCCCACACACACGAGCTCCTTACTGAGAGATCAAGCTGAGCCTCACCTCCATCCAGTTCCCTAAAGCTACGGTCCCCAACCCGTGTCCTCCCCATCCGTCTAAAAATTGTCTTCCATGAAACCAGTCCCTGGTGCCAAAAAAGTTGGGGACTGCTGCCCTAGAACACCCTCCAGTTCAGGCGAACTAACCCTCCCCCCAACTCTCCCTATTCCTTAGCCTGTCCTCTTTCATGCTTCTCTTCTGGGTTCCTGTGGCCCAGCCCAACCTCTCTGGGAAGCCTCCAGGATTGGTGCATCTAGGGTGGGTTTATGAGAATTACGTATTCAACATGAGACATTGAAAGTGAACATCTTCATTAACTACTTTTGGGGTCAGACTGGATAGTGGGGTTAACAAATCAGTGGGAGTTAGGAACTAGAACTGTAGGTTCATTTCGAAAATCCAGATCTTCAAGAATGAATGAAGGAGGCCACAAAACTGCCCCCCCTCCCTGGCACTCCAGCACTCCAGCCTGGGCGACAGAGACCGCCTACTTCTTTAAAAAAAAAACTAAAAACATTTTTTCAGTAATTTTTGATGACCTTTCCGGTATCCTTTCTAGTCTTGAGTAACTTTCACTTTAAGTGTTCTAGCAGGTTACTGCCAGGATGGTCAGTCCAGAATAAAAATCATTTGAAAAGGCAAAAAATCATGGAAAAAGATTTTTATGGAAGAAACACAAACGTCTATAACAAATACAGGGACATGAAAAATTTTGTTCGACGTCAATTAAAAAACTCATTTGGGCGTAGAAGTGGGGACACTGAAACCATTTTGCGGCCACATGACGTCACCGCTAACAGGCATGGCGTCACTCAGGAAGCCACGTGACAGGTGTGTGGGCAGAGCAAGAAGCCCCTCCCCTCCTGCACAGCAGAGTTTGGTCTGCGCATGCGTGGCCCAAGCGGGCTCTCCTGCGCATGCCCAAAAATGCCAAGAGGGCGCGCGCGGGTCACGTGCGTTGGCGGTCAGCGCGCGCGTCGCCTGCCCCGGAAGCGGTCGGCGCGCGGCGCGGCTGGGCGCTAAGATGGCGGCGGCGTGAGTTGCATGTTGTGTGAGGTTCTTGGGGCCGCCGCTTCCCTCGGGCCCCGCCATGGCCGTCACCATCACGCTCAAAACGCTGCAGCAGCAGACCTTCAAGATCCGCATGGAGCCTGACGAGACGGTGCGGGCCGGGCCGGAGCCCGGGGGGCGGGAGCTACGGGTGCCGGGGGTGGGGTGGGGGCGGGGAGGCCGGGATCCCAACGGGAGGGGTAGGGAGGATGGTTCGGGCCCAGCCCTGCCCGTCCCCCCAGCCTGTCGGACTTTCCTGGACCTCCACCGTGGTCCCTGGCCCAGCCCCTAGCGGCTCGGGCGGCGCTCTTGGGCAGCTCTCCGGGCGAGGCCCACCCCCGGGGCGCCCGCCAGGTCCCGGCTCCGATGTCAGCGCTCTCGCGGGACGCGGGAGCCACAGGCTCAGATTCCCGGCCAGGCCAAGCTCTCCGGGACTGGGGCTCCGCGTTCCCAGCTTTGCAGGCATCTCCTCCGGACGTTGGTGGGCGAATCTGGGAGTAATGACCAGGAGATGCTGAGCGGTGACGACAGCGACGATGATAGTGATAATAAACGGTCTCAGTCTTAATAGTTTTGGTGGTCTGTGTTTGTTGGCCGTTTATTCCTTATCAGTCACTGAGCGTGTTAGTGTTTTGCTGATGTGCAAAATGGGCTTGTCATTTGGGAACTCTGACTCTTCGAATTTTACAGATGTGGAAACCTAGGGGTTAAAGAACTTTGCCACAGTCACATAAAACATGGAATGGCAGAGCTGGGATTCAAATTCGGTTCTGCCTCATGTGAGAGCCCGAAGTCTAAACATTGTGCTTCCTTTTTAGCTGAGAGGAGAATTAGGACTTAATTCAACCACACTGAATATCAAATTGTATACTTGGCACTTTTTGCACGCCTACCCCATGAGAAAGACATTGAAGTCCACTTTTTTTTTTTTTTTTGAGACAGAGTGTTCCTCTCATGCTCAGGCTGAAGTGCAGTGTTCTGATCATAGCTCACTATAACCTCAAATTCTTGGGCTTGGGCTGGGTGCAGTGGCTCACATCTGTAATCCTAGCACTTTGGGAATCCTAGGTGGGAGGATCACTCGAGATTAGGAGTTTGAGAACCAGCCTGGGCAAGTGTGAGACCCCATCTCTACAAAACAGAGAAATTAGCTGGGCATGGGGGTGCGTGCCTGTAGTCCCAGCTACTTGGGAGACTGAGGCAGGAGGATCACTTGAGCCCAGGAGTTTGAGGTTGCAGGGAGCTATGATGACACCACTGTACTCTAGCCCAGGCAACAGAGTGAGACTGTCTCTAAAAAAAAAAAAATTCTTGGGCTCAAACAATCCTCCTGTCTCAGCCTCGGGAGTAGGTGGGACTACAGGTGCACACCACCAGGCCCGGGTAATTTTTCTATTTTTCATAGAGATGAGGTCCGGCTGTGTTGCTCACTCTGGTCTTAAACTCCTGGTGGCCTCCCAAAGTGTTGATTACAGGCATAAGCCACCATGCCTGGCCTTTAAGTGCACTTTATGCAGAAAAGGAGACATTTTTTTGATCAGCTCAACTGTTTGGAGAAATTATTTAACCTGTTTCTCAGTTTTCTCAAACACAAAATGAGGCCAATGGTATCTATTTTATAGTATTATGAAGCTTAAAAAGTATATATATACATTTACTGTAGCTAACTCTATCAATTTAGAATGCTCTCAGTGAATATTGATCACCATTACTGTCCAAGGCCACCAGTGTGGAAATGGGGGCGCCCTCCTTTCTCCCCTTTATTTTGTTTTATTTCTCATCACACTTTACACCATCTAAGTTACTTACTTGCTTTTCTTCTCACATTAGTGTTCTCTTTCTGAGAACAGAGACTTGTATTTTGTTCTCTGCTGTGGTCTCCATGTCTAAAACAGCCTCAGTGCCTCAGCACCTGGCATTTAATGGGAGTTCAGAAAATACTCTAGTGAATGGTACGATAATTGAATAAATTCAAATCTAGCCTGTTTGACTACCACTCTTCGCCTCCTTGCCGTTGGGGCTTGCAGGCTCTGCCCCCTAAACTAGAAGGGAAGAGAATTTGGGGTTTGCAATGATTGTGTGTCCCCCTCCATCCAGGTGAAGGTATTAAAGGAGAAGATAGAAGCTGAGAAGGGTCGTGATGCTTTTCCTGTGGCTGGACAGAAACTCATCTATGCCGGCAAGATCCTTAGCGATGATGTCCCCATTAGGGACTATCGCATCGATGAGAAGAACTTTGTGGTTGTCATGGTGACCAAGGTGGGTGACACTTGCTGGCTGGGAGGGTGGGTGGATTAGCCAGGCAGCTGGCAGAGAGCCTGTGTGCCCAGGAGAGATTAGCTATGAGCAAGGCGGAGCCACAACAAGGTGGGGTGCTGGGGTCTGATAGAGATACTGATGCCGGCTCCCTTTTTCTTGCTGTCACAGGCCAAAGCTGGCCAGGGAACCTCAGCACCCCCAGAGGCTTCACCCACTGCTACCTTGGAGACCTCCACTTCTTTCCCGCCTGCCCCTGCCTCAGGCATGTCCCATCCCTCACCTACTGCCAGAGAGGACAAGAGTCCATCAGAGGAATCGGCCCCTACGACGTCCCCAGAGTCTGTGTCAGGGTAAGGCAAGGGCAGCAGCCTCAGCTTGGGCCCTGACGTCCCAGCACATTCCAGCGCCCACACACGTGGTCCCAAACACCTGGAGGGAGGGCAAGCCACCAGAAGCCAGGGTCCGATTTCTCTCTCTTGAATTTGCAGCTCTGTTCCCTCTTCAGGTAGCAGCGGGCGAGAGGAAGACGCGGCCTCCACGCTAGGTGGGTGGGTGGTCCCCAGGGCAGAGGCAACTGGGTGCTCCAGCCATCAGCTGGGCCTTGTCTGTGTGCGGGAGGGCCTGGGAGCTGCCCTTTCCTCTTCCTGGTGACCCAGGTCTTGCTGCTCCTTCCACAGTGACTGGCTCTGAGTATGAGACGATGCTGACGGAGATCATGTCCATGGGCTACGAGCGGGAGCGGGTCGTGGCCGCCCTGAGAGCTAGCTACAACAACCCCCACCGAGCCGTGGAGTACCTACTCACGGTGAGGTGGGGCCGCCGCCTCCTGGGGAGGCCTTGAGGGAGTCCATGGGCGTCACTGCCCTGCTGGGCATTCGGGGAGGCAAACCTGCCCTGAATAGCCTTTGGGTAGTGGTTCCAGCCACTAAAGGCCTCCTGTAGGGGGCTGGCCGTGCGTGGGGGGTGGGCTTATAAAGGGCAGAGCCGAGGCCTCCCGTCTCCTGCCAGAGCATGGAGGGAGGTGGTGGGAGGTCTGTGCATTAGAGCTGAATAGAACCCCTGACAGGGAATTCCTGGAAGCCCCGAGCCAGAACACGGTTCCGTCCAGGAGAGCCAGGTGTCCGAGCAGCCGGCTACAGAAGCAGGTGAGCGGGCGGGAGGTGTGTGTGGGGTGTCTGCTCGCAAGGCACCTGACTCCCCACGCCCTGGGAGCCTAGCATGGTGTCTGACCACACCCTTTGCTGCTACTAGCAGGAGAGAACCCCCTGGAGTTCCTGCGTGACCAGCCCCAGTTCCAGAACATGCGACAGGTGATCCAGCAGAACCCGGCGCTGCTGCCTGCTCTGCTCCAGCAGCTGGGCCAGGAGAACCCTCAGCTTTTGCAGGTGCAGTCCCCGGGGCAGAGGGAGCCAGGGTGGGCACCGTTTCCCTGCCCTGCAGGCACCACAGCCCACAGTGTATACGTAGTTCTGTGCCAGGACAGACTCCCCACCACCCACGCTTCGTGTGACCTGTTCTGCAACCCACCACCCTGTGCGGTGTGGGTGCTGTTAATAGCACGCACCACAGAAAACACCAGAGGCTCAGGGCAGCCTGTCACGCCCAGAGTCATGCAGCTGGTGGAGCGTGTCTGGGTCCTGGGCCAGGCTCTGGCTCCAGCTCCGCATGCAGCTGGCACTGTGTAAATGTCTGTAAGGCTCTGTGGCAGCACCCGGGACAGCTGTGTCCCAGTTGGCTCTGGGACCACTGTGCTCATGAGGTTCCATCCTGCCCTCGAAGGTTCACAGGCAGAGAGGCAGTGGGCCCCTGGGTACAGGCAGGGTCCTCGGGGCCCAGAGGAGTGTAGCACGTTCCCCCAGGTCCTCTGTGAAGTGTGCCCCTCTCCTGGCTCGGGGCCCGCCGTCTGCTGCTCCTCCCCTCGATTCTCAGTTCCTCGTGCTTCTCCTGCCCACCTCTCCTCTTCATCTGCACTCAGCGCTCCTCCTGGGGGCTCAGTCTGGGCGGTGACTCCCAGACCTGTGCGAGCAGCCCAGCCCTCTCTGGACGCTACGCTCACCCGTAGCCAACTTGACATCGCTGAAGGTGCTTTTTAGGCTAGACGAGGGGCCAGGTGACTGAAAAAGCACTTCTTGTTTGATGCAGACGAAAGTAGAGAGGGTTGTAGCAGAACCTCCAGGTACCCACCACCTGGATACGTTACCCTCCCTCAAAGATACGCAGATCTGTCTGCTCCCCACTTAACCGTCCCCACCATGGCTTCCTGTCGCACCAGAGCAAAGTGGGTCTGGCTGTGGCCTTCCTCTCTGGTCTCATCTTCTGCCCCTCCCCTCCTTCCTTGTTTTACTCTGTTCTTGCCAGGTGAGTCTTCTGTTTATGGGATTTGCCAGATGCATCCACCCCAGGGCCTTTGCACTTGCTATTTGTGCTACCCGGAGGAGCTCCACCCCTCCCCCTGGCCCCCTAGCATCCTTCTGGCCCAACTTCTGCAGTTGTCTGGTCCCTTTATTTGCTCACTTATAGCCCATCAGCTGCGGGGCTGGGGGGGGCCCTCATGTCCACTGCTGTGCTGTTGTGTTTGGCTGATATTGGCACCTCTGAATATTTGCTGACTGAATGAAAAAACGGGCTGAAATGGTGACCCGGGAAGAGGGGGCAAGGGCTATGGGTCGCCATCCCTTCCCCTTTTTCTCGCACAGCAAATTAGCCGGCACCAGGAGCAGTTCATCCAGATGCTGAATGAACCCCCCGGGGAGCTGGCGGACATCTCAGACGTGGAGGGTGAGGTGGGCGCCATAGGCGAGGAGGCTCCGCAGATGAACTACATCCAGGTGACGCCGCAGGAGAAAGAAGCTATAGAGAGGGTGAGAGGCCTGGCCGAGGGCGGCTGCACGGGTGGCCGGGTGCCCCCGCCCCGCCTGCTCATACCTGCCCGTGTCTTCCCACAGTTGAAGGCCCTGGGCTTCCCAGAGAGCCTGGTGATCCAGGCCTACTTCGCGTGTGAAAAAAACGAGAACTTGGCTGCCAACTTCCTCCTGAGTCAGAACTTCGATGATGAGTGATGCCAGGAGGCCAGGCCGCCCACTGCCCCCACCCCACCCACCTCCATGAAAGTTTTATAAAAGAAAAAATATATATATATTCATGTTTATTTAAGAAGTGGAAAAAAAAATCAAAAACCTTAAAAAACAAAAACAAAACACCCCAGCTCCCCACCCTCCTAGAGTGGCCTTCATTCCCATCTTGGTCTGAGAAGACCCGGGCCAGACAGCTGTCCCTGTCCTCCTCCCCAGCCCAGCCTGCTCAAAGGAGCTGGCAGGACCAGGAGGCGACAGATGGGCCCCTCTTGGCCTCTGTCCCAGCTCCCTGCAGCCAGATGGAGAGGCGGCTGCTTGCTTCCCCCATCTCCTGGCGAGCCCCTTGAGGACCCCCTGCCCCACCCCCTTCCAGGATGAGGGGAAGCTGGAGCCCCAAACTTCGATCCTCCATTGGCGTGGCCCAAATCTTTCCATCTGGGGTGAGCCCTGAAAGGCCCAAGGCCGCCTCCCCAGCCTGGCCTTGGCCTCCAGCCTGGAGAAGGGGTATCATCAGCTCGCCGTCAAGGCCACCCCTGCCCTAGAACAGAACCGTGTCTCTGATAAAGGTTTTAAAGTGAATAAAGTTTTAAAAACCAGCCCTATGATCCGTGCCTGCTGGAGCGTCCCACGCCAGCTTGTCTGGGTCTGGGGGCTAGCTGGGCACAGGCAAGATGGGAATGCCGGGAAGGGGAGGAGGGGTCTGTTAGCCCCTGCAGATCGGGGCTCCCGGTGTCTCCTCCCCCCTGGAAGCTGTCACGTTCCCAGGCACCGTGCCTCAGCCCCAGTTCAGCCTTGCAAGGGCTGCTTCTCCCCACCTCCACCATCCTCACCAGTCTCCCCCCTGGTAATTGGCTAATTACTGGAGATTAATGTTGGTAAACAGAAGCCGCCTTCTCTTCTGCCATCTGCTCCTCCATTATTTGCCCATCGTATCCCCCTTTCTCTCCTGCGAAAGCCCCAGAAAGCCCCAGTCAGTCGTGGCCTAGAGTCCCCGTGTGAGCAGAGCTGGGTGGGGGACTCCCCACGCAGGTGCTGGAGTAGAAAGCAGGAGGCTCAGAGGCACGCCTCGAAAGAGGATGCAGAGCTCGCTCTTCAGGAGACCGTCAGATGGCAGGCTTTATTGGGAAAGGACAAAGCTCACGGGCTGGGTGCCCCAGAGGCTGCTGGGTCCTGGGCCGCAGCAGCTTCCATCGCAGCAGCCCTCGCCTCCTTCTTCTTTCTTTGTTTTTCCTCCTTGAGGCGCTTGCGTTGCTGCTTCTCTAGGTCCTGTAACAGCTCCTGGAAACGGGCGCTCCTTGGATCCACGTGGTAGCCCAGACGCTCCTGGGCCTCCGCCTGGAGCCGGGCCCTCCTCTCCTTGTCTGCCTGTGCCTTCTCCCAGCGCTCCTGCCGCTGCTGCCGCCAGCTCTCAATCATCTGTGGCATCTTGGCCATGCACTCTGCAATGTGCTGCTCCCTGCAGGGGCAGGCGGGTGGGCCGGGAGGACAGCCACATTCAGCCAGGGCAGAGCCCATCCACCCACATCCTACCCATGGCCGGCCGCCTCTCCCAACTCCCCCACGGAGATTTAAAAAAAGGGGGGGCAGGGAAGAAGAGTAATCACTGCCATCCACTGTCAGGAAAGGTCC
>CAUYSK010088277.1:0-11683 GCA_963575035.1 Avahi laniger | reverse complement strand
GGTGGACCCCTCTGCAAGGCTCTTCTGAGTGGGGGACTCTAGTTAGGAAGGTCTAGACTTCTCATTGTTCCTACAATGACCCCTCTTTTCCTACCCTGTCACCATCTCCCGGAGACGGATACAATATCAGTCGAGAATGTCCTTGTTTGGAAGACACATGGTTTTTCCACAAATAAAGCGCAGAGTTAGGCAGAAACACAGGGCCGTGGGAAGTTCGATTTATGTATAAGGGGTGAGTGCCAGTGCTGCGTGGCCAGGGGGTGGACTGTGACAGCTACTTAAGATTTTGTCTCTCAGAGCTTGACTCAGCTTTGTGATGCCAGGGCTGGGACTCTGCAAACCACATTTCCGGCTCCCTGGTAGGCTCTGCCGACAGGGTCGCTAGAGGGAGACTTGCAGGCTGGAGGAGGAAGAAGGAACTTGCTCCTTCCTCTTTACTTCCTGTCTGCGTGCGGTTCCTGCGGGCACCATCCCAGTGATGCTTCGCCCGGGCAGCAGCAGTTCCCTTCTGAAGCAGTGGCCGAGCCCGGTTTGCGATTTTTCTAATTCTTGTAGAACAAGCCTCACTGTGCTCCCTCAGAGACACCAACGCCAGCTGACAGTGCCCCTTCTCCAGCGGTCCGGGTCCGCAATTCATGGAGCCCTTCCACCAAGCCCAGAGACACCAGCATCTGCCAACTAGCGGCCCTTCCTCAGACATCTGGATCCCAGACCCAAGGGCCTCCACCTCTAGGCTTCTACATTTTCATAATTCCAGCCTCCTCCCTTCACTTACTTCCACACTCCATGCATACATGCATGCATAACTACCCTCATGCACACGCATATTGTGCATGCACGCCATGAGCCTTTAAAACTTCACAAAGCATGGATGCATGCACACATGCATTATGGTCACACACAAATGCACTGTGCCTGCTCACACCATGCATAGCCACACATGTTCACATATGCACACATGCACACTTGTACAATCAAGCACTGCATATACCCACCACACACACTGCATATGCACACACATGCTCCATGCAAACACATCGCACGCATAACTCCATTCGTGCAGTTATAAGCACACACGAACACATACATACAAACACATGCCTTGCATATGCCCACATAGATGTCTGCATATGCTATATACTTGCTTATGCACACCACACACACCACATGTAAACACACGTGTACTGCACAGGCATGCCCACATGAAATACCCATATACACACCATATAAGCATACAAATGCACACACGTGTGTGGGAATAACCATATACATTGATGTTGGTACAGTCATACACACATAATCACACACGTTCACATATATACGCATGCCACATGTGCACACGTGCCTGGCTACCGCAGTACATATACACGCACTCGCTATGTGTGTACGTACAAAAGGACCACTCACGCAGATGTCAGCACCCACGCGTGCACCACACACGCACACACACACATGCATTGCACACATACTCACACATGCACGCTTCCCCGCCCAGAGAACGCCTGCCCGCAGGCATGCACACACGCGGGCCTGCCCTCTCGGGCTCTCGCCTCCAGCCCTGCCGGCCGGGCCAGGGCTGTAATTGCTGCCAGCCCCGGAGTCTGGCAAAACGCTCTTGCGGGGCGTGGGCCGCGGCCCCTGATTAATCCCAGCTTTTCCCGCGCCTGCCCAGAGCGCCAACGCCCCCAAGTGCAGCCGGCCCGGCCCATCCGCAGCCCAGGCTCGTAATCAAAAGGCAGATTTCCGCGCCGGGCACCTGTTTGCAGGGCTGCGCCTCCTCCCGCCGCCCCGCCGCGTTTTATCTCGGCGCGGTGAATAATTCATGGCCCGGGGCTGCTTTGCAGTCAAACGCGCCGCGCTCTGTCCGGCGCCGCCGCCGCCCGCCGGCCGCTGTGATTTATTATTTACCAACGCGCGGCCGCGCCGTGTAAGGTGAGCATTGTGGCTGCTCGCAGAACTGTTACAATCTGGCCTCGTTAGTGGCCTTTCTTGCTGCCTCTCCAAACAGCGGCCTCGCTTATTGATTTTCCCGCGGAACCGCTGCCGTGAAATCCCAGCGCTGCTGCTCTCAAAGCTGTTGCTATAAAGTCAGGCCTGGCCCTTCTTCCCGAGAACAAGAACTCGCGTTTGGATGCGCTTTCTTCTTTTATCCATTGTGTCTTCTCCTCTGCCGAGGCGTCCCCCATTAGCGCGTCCCCCTCGGCTCCCTCCTTTCCCGGCGACAAGAGGCTCTGAGCAGAGATGAGGTTTCCTTAGACGGCCCGTGGGGGGAAGGTGGAGAGGCTTTCATGGTGGCAGCGGCGACTCAGCCGGCCTGGGGAAGAAAGTTTCCCTGCTTGGAAGTTTTCAAAAGCTGAGATAGCCTATTGTTGACTGGAAGCTTTACCAATAACATAAACAGTTGATTAACACATAAAAAAAAAAAAACCGAGAGGCTGATCTGGGTAGAGGACGGGCTGGCTTTTCTGGCTCCCTTCCCTTCTGCAGGGACAATGGGCTCTCCCAGGGCTCCCAAGAGAAGCCAGAACAGGGAAGACGGCTTAGGAAGCGCCTACTATGTGCCAGGCACTTGCAGGGAGGCTCAGGTTTATTTAATACTCAGAACAATCCCAGAGAGAAGGTGTGAGGTTCAATTTATGAACAAGGAGAGGTCACAGAGCTGGCGAGAGGCTGCTCTGGGGCTTGCACCCAAGGCCCACCGACCCTACAAGGTATTGCTTCCTCCCATGCTACTCTGCACGTGCACCGGGTAACGTGACAGCCACGCTTCGGTGTGGGCTGCAGGTGACCCCAGCATCCCAGGTCCTCGCCGCAAGTGTCGGCTTCTCATAGCCCAGGGAAGCCCTTCTGTCCTTGGGAGAGCAGCCCAGCATAGTCCTCTTCCTCAACCTGCCACCAGGCCCGAAATCCACCATGCCAGCCTCCCCTCTGAACCAAGCAGTTGTGGCTCCCACAGTGCTTATGGTTCCGTGAGGGGGACATCTGGGATGACACCCTTGGGTGGGTCTGTAGGGGGCTCGGAGCAGGTCTGAAGTTTCCTTAAACAAGCATTTTGTATCTTGCAGCTTGACTGAGGATGTGCTCTGGGTGGGGCACTCAGGTGGGGCGAGAGAGACTGAAGAATGAGCCCTGGGGCCCTGGGCAAATCCACATACTGGGCTGCACGGCCCCCTCGGCCAAGACGAGGAAAAGTTGCTTGGACTTTTCCTTCCTTCCCCTTCATCTGCTGTCTGCAGCACAGGGCAGAGATGGGTCTCCAGGAATCTCTCCTGAAGCAGAGGTGTGGAGATGAGCGATGGCAATGGCGGGCGTGGTCGCGGGCAGGATGAACTCCCAGGTTCGTCTGTGCAGTTCTGAAACCACTTGCAAAGAAGCGCAGCCACCGTGGTCATGGCACTCTCTCATATGTACACGTGCTGCCTCCGCTCACAAAGCGTTCTCCTGTCAGACTCGTCGCTAGGTTTTGCTTTATGTGTTCACTAACAATTATTTATGGAGATCCCACCGGCACCCAGGCAATGTTCCAGGTGCTTAGGAAGTCGGTAATAATCAAAAGAGACAAAATCTTTGTCTTCATGGATCTTCCACATCGGATGGGAAAACAGATAATTCAAAAAAAATTAAACAAATGTGTTGCTTGTCAGCCACCCCCGCCTCTCGCCACTGGATCTACTCGCTGCCCTTCTCTGCCTTGCTCTGTGTCCTGGGGAGCCTGAAGCCCTTGGGCTGCGTCCCTCGGGCCCACCTGCCCTCCAGCTTCTGGTGGCTTTGGCCAGTGGGAGGCACTGGCTAGAGATTGGAGGCGGGAGGAGAGAGACATCTGGGCATTTCCTCCCCAGCTGCTTCCTGCTTTGACACTGGTCCTGGCCCCTGCCAGGAGGGTCCTCCACCATACCCCAGCTCTCCCTGGGCTCTGGCGCTACCACGCCCTTCCCTGCCCCCTTTAGGCCTAGGCATGGTACTAGCTTCCCACTGTTGCTAGCCTGGGGTGTTTCGACATCCCTTGTTAGTCCCCAAACCCTGCCCACACTGCCCCGGATACTCCCCTCGTTAAATTTCCAGCCAAATGTGCCTTCTGCTTTCTCCCAAGATCTTATCTGATAACAAATAACTGTGTAAGAGGAAAAAGAAAGCCAGATAAGAGGATAGACAGATGGGGATGTGGTTTTGCAGAGGGTGGTCAGCGACAGTGTCTCTGAGAAAAGGACATTTGAGCAAAGAAATGACGGAGATGAGAGGCTCGTCATGTCAGTGTCTGGGAACAGCAGCCAACGAGGAACAGCCAGGGCAAGGGCCCTGAGATAAGAGCTGCTTGGTGTGTTTAAAAAGCATCGAGAAGCCCAGTGTGGCAGAGAGGGAGGAGGGGAGAGGAGGGGAGTATGTGGATGGGGGTGGGCAGATCATCTGTCTTAAACAATGCCCTGTAGGCAGGGCAGGGTTAATTATCCCTCTTTCTCAGATCTGAAAACTGAGGCTAGGAGAAAGACAGAAGCCGGCCTGAGCTTATACAGGACTGTTCTTGTGAACTGACCCATGTCCCTCTCCCCACGGTCTGTTCCCTACATGATCCTGCGAGAGGCTGAACAGTGGCCCCTTCAAGATACGCACGTCCTAATCCCCAAAGATGGCGAGCATCTTACCTAATATGCTCAGAGGATCCTGCAGGTGTGATTAACTTAGGGACTTTCGAGTAGGGGAGTGGCCTGGATTATCCACGTGGGTCCAATGATGTGATCAAAAGCGTCCTTATGAGAGGGAGCAGGGGGAGGTACAATTCCAGAACAGGAAACAAGTGACATGTCACTGAAGGAAAGTGAGAAAAGACAGAGGATGTGAGGAAGGAGCCACCAGCCTAGGGATGCAGGTGGAAGAGGTAACAGTTCTCTTCTAGACGCTCAAAGGATCCTCTCTGCGACAGCTGGCCTTTCCCCGAGTGAAACAAACTGTTTCAGTCTTCTGACCTCCAGAACTGTGTGAGAACACACCTTCCTAGTTTAGGCCAGGAAGCATGTGCTACTTTGTTTCAGCAGCGATAGGACAGTAACACAATCAGGCCACTCCTCTGCTAGAAACCCTCCCATGGCTTCCCATCACAGCGGCAAAACCGGGGTGTCCCCAAGGCCCAGAATGGTGTGTTCCTGTTCCCTCTCCCGCTCACCTCCTGTCCCCTGCTGCCTACCTTGCTCACTCTGCTCCAGCCACACTGGGCTCCTTGCTGACCCTCAAGACACCAGGCACGTTTCCCCATTAGAGCTTTTGCACTGGCTGTTCCCTCTGCCTGGACACTGTTCCCGCAGATACCCACTGATCAGTGCTGCCTTCCCAGCAAAGCCTCCCGTGTCTACCCCACGTGGGATCGCAGCCCTCCTTCCCTTCCTACCCCACTCCCTCCTGATTCCCTGACCCTGGTTTGATTTTTTTTTTAAATATCATAGCATGCATCACCTTCTATAATTCACTTATCATAGTTTGTGTTTCTATGGGGATGAATGAATTTCTCCCTCCAGCACTGGTTGCTCACTGGAGGGTCTGCAAGGTGAAACTCTGTGGCCCCCTCCCCCACCTCATGGACCACCCTCTGACTCCTTATGGCTCCTGATGCGCCCACCGCACAGGCAGGCCTGCCGATTGCCCCACAATGCAGAGAGGAAAGCAGAGTCTTAGATCATTCCGCTGACAAGGGAACATTAGTGCCAAAGATCAAGGAAGGGCTGAGGGTCCAGCCCAGCCCCTGTCTGGCCAGAATGGGTTGGAAACCCCAGGAGGGCAGGGGTTGACCAGAAGTCCCCCCACTGTGCTCTGGGCTGAGGGATCCTCCGCTAAGCCATGTTGGGCAACTGGCCCATACAGGGCCCTGGGTAGGCATGGACTGCTCTGGACTCGTGCCAGCTCCTGGGGGACAGTCGGGCAATCAGAGCCCCACAATAAGTATTAATCACCTCCCAGGGGCTAGAGCCTACGCTGAGTGCTGGGTTGGAGTGATAGCCTAGATCAGGGCTTCTCGACCACAGCACTGTTAACATTTTGCCCCGCACAATTCCTTGCTGTAGGCTGTCCTGTACCTTTAGGATGTTTCGCGGCATCCCTGGCCTCTACCCACTAGATGCTAGTAGCGTCTCCTCCCAGCTGTGACCACCAAAAATGTCTCCAATCATTGCCAGATGTCCCCTAGGGGGAGTATTGCCCTGGCTGAGAACCACTGGGCTAGACACTCAGGGTCCCAGCCCTCATGGGGCTTGCAGTCTAGTCCAGATAACAGCCAATGACAATACAGTGTGACGATTGCAGCGGGAGACTGTGCAAATTCACCCAGGGTTGTTCCAGGCTCTGCTCACACACCTCCGGCAATGGGGAGCTACAGAGGTTTTATCTTTTTTCAGCCTATCACCATCTTGGTCTGAAACCTGCTCCTTGAGGCTCTTGTCCATTAGGTTTATTGATGACCCCAAACGACCGGCATGCCCCCTCTTAGATACAAAGGATTACCTGGGTCTTGGCTGAACTGAGGCAGGAACTTGGGCATTTCTCAGGCCCCCATGTCACCATGGCCACCCCCTGCCCTGCAGGACCTTGGAGATCTTGGGGAGATGTTTGCCATCATGTAGCCTCACGCCCATGCCACGGCTAATAACCAGGGGCCTCAGGAGGGAAGGGCCATGCTTGAGGTCACATAGGACATTGGCAGTACAACATGGATATGACCAGAACACAGTGTCTCATTTTGTGTTCACGCTTCTAACCTTCCCTATTTACTCCAGCTCACATGTTTTCCTTCCCAGAGTAGGTCGGGGACATGCAGGGTGTGTGCGGAGGGCCAGGGACTGTGTGTCAAAGCAAGAGACCCAGCCACACCCTTTTGCTATGTTAGGGACACGAACGTGACCTCAGCCCACGTAGTCCAGATCCCACAGTAACTCCCTCCTCCGATCACTGTTGACTTTCCTGTTATTTGAGCATGAAACTCTAAATTAAAAGAATAAACCATTAGACAAGAAAGCAAACTTTTAAAAAATGGCAAATATTAACTTTCCTGACAACTAAAAGATGTCAAAGCAAGTAAATCAGTCCCAGTATACCGTATGACTCAGCTGCGAGTAATAGTTTCAAAGTCATAGTAATGTGAATATTTAATGTTTTTTTAACTGAATCTGTATTGGGAGGATGGGGGAAGGGAAGGAGTGTGGAGGTGGAGGGTGGAGGATCATCTGTAAGAAATCATAGCCACAGGTCAAGACGGACACCTAAACATGAACAAATCAAAAAAATAAATAGATGAAGACTTCCATCTCCAGCCAAAGTGGAATAACAGGGACTAGACGTATGCTCCGCTGGAAACAATGACAAAACTGGATGAGACAGAAGAAGTGCTGGTTTTTAAGCCAGTGTACACGAGGAAATGAAGGACACTGATCCCCGAGAGATGGGAACCAGATGGGGTGAGCCCTGTGGTCACTCTGCTTACCGCAGATCGAGAGACGCACAGGGAGAGGGGACCCAGGCAGAGCCCAGTGGCTTCCCTGAGTTGGGGACATTGCAGGAAGAATCTAGGGAGACCAGGCTGCTAACACGCCCAGGAAGGAGAGCACTAAAGAGCACAGAGGTGCACATAGACCTATGGAAGTTGATCAGCGCGTGCATGCAAGGAAACTTCCCAAGGCGGGTAAAGAACCACCCAAAAGGACTAACGGCAATAGTATCTGGAGCTCACATGGGACTTGGAATGAGGTGGAGTGGAAACCCTGGTGGGAATCCTGGAGCGTGGAGTGAAGCCCTCAGAAGGCTCTTGCCTCTAAAGCAGGGAATCATTAATCCCAGACAAGATGCTGCTCTCCTCCAACCAGAGACAAAGAAGTTCATTTCATAATGATAACGACGTCAATTTATCAAGAGGATATAGCAATCCTAAACACTGATGCACTTAATAACAGAGCTTGCAAAGATATGAAGCAAAAACGGATTGAACTACAAAGAGAAATAGACAAATCCACAATTACAGTTGGAAATTTCAATGCCTCTCTCAATAATTGATACAAGTGTAATCAGGAAATCGGTAAGGCTGTATGAGATCTCTACAACCATATCAATCAGCTTGACATGATGGACATTTATAGAACACCCCACCCAACAGCAGCAGAACACACATTTTTCACAAGTGCACGTGGAACATTTACCAAGAAAGATCATCTTCTGGGCCACAAAACAAGTCCCAGTACACTTAAAAAGAATCAAAGGATGTTCTCTGATCACATCGAATTGCATTAGAACTCAATAACAGAAAAATGTCTAGAGAACCCCCAACTATTTAGAAACTATATAACACACTTCTAAATAAATCATGGGTCAAATAAGAAATCAAAGGCAAATTAGAAAGATTTTTTTTAAATGAATGTAAATAAAGAGACAAAGTATAAAAATGTGTATGACGAAGCTAAAACAGTATAGAGGGAAATTTAGGGTGTAAAAGAATAATGGTCTCAAATCAATACCTCAGCTTCCTTTTAAGAATCTAGAAAAAAATTAAAATAATAAATTAAACTCAAAGTAAGCAGAAAAAAATTGAATAATAAAGATTAAAGTGAAAATAAATGAAATAGAAAGCAGAAAAACAATAGAGAAATGTTGGTACTTTGAGATCAGTAAAATTGATAATCCTTTTGCCAGGTTAATCAGAAAAGGAGAAGACATAAATTACCAATGTCAGGATTGAGAGAGATGAAATCACTATATTTAATCCTGTATTAAAAGTATAATAAGAAAATATTATGAACAACTTTAGGCCAAGAAACTCAGTAACTTTCTTGAGATAGACAAATTCCTTGAAAAACACAAACTACCAAAGCTCACTAAAAAAGAAATGGATATTTTGCATAGCCATATTTATTAAATAAATTAAATTTGTAGTTATTAAAATCCTCTTCATAAAGAAAACTTTAGGCCAAGAAATTTTTACTGATGAATTCTGCCAAACATTTAATGAAGAAATAATACAACTCCTACAAAACTCTTCCAGAAAGTTGAAGAGGAGGAAATATTTTCCAGCTATTTTCCAGTCTTACCCTGATAGCAAAACCAGACAGAGATATTACCTGAAAGGAAAACTGTAGACCAATATCCCTCACGTACATAAAGGCAAAACATCTTAACAAAATTTTAGCAATTTGAATCCAACAATGTATAAAAATGATACTATATCATGACCAAATGAGGTTTATTCCAGGAATGCAAGGTTAGTTTAACATTTGAGAATCAATCAATGTAATTCACTATATTAATAAAATAAGGCCAGACATGGTGGCGTATACCTATATACTCCCAGCTACACAGGAGGCTGAGGTGAGAGGATCACTTGAGCCTAGGAGTTCAAGACCGGCCTGGGAAACATAGCAAGATCTTGTCTCTAAAATAAAATAAATTAATTTTAAAAACCCAAAAAAAACATATGAGTATTTCAATGGATACATGCAAAACATTTAAAAAACCAAACATTGATTTTTGATAAAAAAATTGCAGCAGCTGTGATCAAATTTGCTTAAGTTGATAAGAGCATATACAAAAATTTATAGCTAGCATCATACCTAATAATGAAATAGTGATTTCTCTCTTCCTAAGATCAAGAATGAGGTATATTCACTCTCCCCATCTCTATTTAGTATTGTTCTAGAGGATCTAGCCAATGTGATAAGGCAAGAAAAACAACCAAAAAGCACCCAGATTGGAAAACAAGAATAACACTATCTTTATTCAGAGAAGACATGATTGTCTATGTAGAAAATCCATGGTCTCTATAAAAAACCTACCAGAATTAATAACTGAGAGTAAGAAGGTTTCAGCAACCAAGATTAATATACCCAAATCAATTTTATTTCATGTACTATCAATGAATAATTGAAAATTGAAATAACATATACCATGTACTAGCAAATATGAAATATTTTGAGACAAATCTGACAAAAGATGTATAAGACCTGTGCACTGAAAACTACAAACTACTGATGAATGATATTCTATAAGACCTAGATAAATGGAGAGATATACCATGTTCATGGATCAGAAGATTCAATATTGTTAAAATGTCATTTTCCCCACAATTGATCTACCAATTAATTGCAAATCACAATCAAAAAAGCAGGCTTCATTGTAGAAATTGACAAGCTGATTTGCAAATTCACATAGAAATACGAAGGAACTGGAAGAACCAAAACATTTTGAAAATGAAGATCAGAGTTGGAAAACTAACACTGCTTTACATCAACTAATCAATACAGTATTCAATATAGTAATCAATACAGTGTGTCACTGATGTTAAGATAGACAAATGGCTCAATGAAACAGACCCATACATATGTGGACAACCAATTTTCAACAAAGATGCAAAAAGAATTCAATGGAGAAAGGACAGTTTTTTGGATAAATAATGGCAAAATAATTAGATATGTATATGCAAACAAATTAACTTTGATCCACAATTCTCCTCAAAACCATAGACCTCAAAATGGATTATAGGCCTAAAACATAAAACCTAATACCATAAAAATTCTAGAAGAAAACAAAAGAGAAAAAAATCTTTGTGTGACTTTGGGCTAGCCATAGATTTCTCAGGAAAACATCAAAAGATGTTCCATAAAAGATAAAAATTGATAAATTGAGCACCATCAAAATTTAGGACTTCTCTTTGAAAGACACTGTTTAGAGAGTGAAAAGACAATTCACCAACTGTGAGAAAATATTTGTAAATAATATATATGATAAAGGACTCGGATGTAGAATATATGAAGAACTCTCAAAACTTAATAATAAAACAAACCACCCAATGAAAAAATGGGCCAGAGATTGGAACAGGCACTTATGTATGGGAGACAAACAGGTGGTAAACAAGCACACGAAAACATGCTCGACATTATTAATCATCAGGAAAATGCAAATTAAAACCACAGTGAGATGCACCACACACCTATTAGAAGGGCTAAAAGTGAAAACACTGAGCGTACCAAGTAGTGGCGAGGGCTAGAACTGCTTGAACTCTGATATAGTGCTGGTTGGAAAGTAAAATGGTACGATCATTCAGAAAAGAGTTTGGGAGTTTCTTTTAAAAGCTATACAGACGCTTATCACATGAGTGAATTACTTCACTTCTAGGCGTTCGCCCAAGAGGAGTGAAAGCTTATGTCCATACCAAGACCTGTACATGAGTGTTCATAGCTGCTTTATTTGTAGGAGCTGAAAACCAGAAACAGTCTAAATATCCATCAAGCTAATGGGTACACAAATGATGGTATATCCATGCATTGGGACACTACATAGCTATAAAACGTAATGAATTTATTAATGGAACAACGTGGAAAAACCTCAAAATAATTGTGCTAAATGAAAGAAGCCAAACAAAAAAGAGTATGGATTGTATGAATGTATTTGTATAAAATTTTAGAAGATATAAACAACTTGACAGGATAGACATGAGTGCATTGGTTGCTGGGGGTTAGGCGGTGGTCACAGCAAGGGACAAGAGGGAGGGATGACCGAGGGGCTGGGGGAACGTTGGTGGTGACAGCTACGTCAGTGGTCTTGACTGTGGTGATGCGGTGTCCCTGGTATATGCATATGTCAAAATTTGTGAAATTACAGCGGGCTCTCGAATAACATTGTTTCATTCCATGTCATGTCATTCATTGTTGTTTTGTTAAAA
>CAUYSK010088276.1:0-28377 GCA_963575035.1 Avahi laniger | reverse complement strand
TTGCTTCTGGCTTGTAAGGTCTCTGCTGAGAAGTCTGCAGTTAGCCTGATGGGTTTTCCTTTATAAGTTACTTGATGTTTTTTCTTCATGGCTTGCAGGATTTCCTCCTTCATGTTGACTTTGTCTGGTTTGATTACTATGTGTCTTGCAATGAATCTCCCAGGCGTTCTTTGGGCTTCTTGTATTTGAATATCTAGATCTCTAGCAAGACCAGGGAAGTTTTCTTCAATTATTCCCTCAAGTAGGTTGTCCAGACCTTGTGCTTTTTCTTCTTCGCCCTCAGGGATGCCTATGTTTCTTATCTTTGGCCATTTTACATAATCCCTTATTTCTCATAGGCTTTGTTTGTTCCTCTTGATTCTTTGTTCTTTATTTTTGACTGGTTGGGTTCTTTTGAAAGACTTGTCTTCAAGCTTTGAAATTCTTTCTTCTGCCTGGTCTTAGTCTATGCTTAAAGCTTTCCACTGTGTTTTTGTATCTGCTTAAATGAATTTTTTATTTCCAGAAGTTCTATTTTTTTTTAAATATGTGTCTCTCTTTAGTGAATTTTTCATTCATTTCCTGAGTTGTTTTTCTGGTTTCTTTGAATTGGTTTTCCATTTTCTCTTGGATTTCATTGAGCTTCCTTACAATCCATATTTGGAATTCTTTATCTGTCATTTATTTTCATTTTGGTTGGGATCCATTGCTGGTGTGCCCCTTTGGGGGTGTCCTTTCACTCTGATTTTTCATACTTACAGTGTTCTTATGCTGATTCCTCCTCATCTGGAGTGGCTGTCACTTCGTTTCTGTATTTTCTTTGGTTTAGACGGGACTTCCCTTACCCCACACTTGTAAGGGTGTGTCTGTAGTATATGTTGGGTAAGAACATTTGGCTTTGCTTCTGGGTGTTTTGGTGGTGATCTAGGTTCTGGATGGATGCCTTGGTTATAGATATCCTTAGTGTGGTGGTTTTCTCATTTGCTAGTTGTTTGTAGGCTGCAGCAGTATGAGCAGATTCCCTGTCTCTCTTTGATAAGGGAGTATGGAGGTCTTTGAAATCCTTTCTTTCCCTAGCCGTGTGATCTTCATAACAGTGTGAATTGTGTTGGCATACCCAGTTTAATCTCTGAGACAGTAGATGGTGCTTGTGGGTAAGAATCAGCCATGCCCTGTAAGACTGAGTCAGTAAATGCTGTGAAGGGTGTGCAAACTGACCTGTCAGTAGGTGGCCCTTGCTTGAGGGAACAAGCTGTAGTGCTGTTTCTGGGACCTGTGACCAGCTCTAGCCCCTCAGGAGAAGCACTTTAGTGCCCCAGATGGTGGGTGGGGTCCTGGAACTTTCAGGTGTGTCGTTATTCTCCACCACAGGAGTGAGCCTGCCTTCAGGCTCCACAAAGGCTGGCAAATGAGCTGTCTAGGCAGGGGTCAAGGGTCTGCTTCCAGGCTGCTGGGGAAAGCCACCAGAGTGGGGCTGATGTGGCCGCACCCAGCCAGAAAGTCTGCTTATGGGGATGGGGTTGTCTGAGATTCAGTCTCTGTGAGGAGTAGGTTTCACTCTTCTTCCCCATCTCCTGCCCCAAAGTCTCCTTCAAGTGTCTGACCACAGGAAAAAGCTCAAACTAGCTGAGCCCCACTGCACTGGGGCTGCAACTGGGAGCGTCCCTGTCCAGGATTCCACCCTGGGCTGAGAGTGGGGCCTTCCTCTGTGGCAAGGGGTGCTCCATGAGTGCACTGTAGCTGGGACCCACACTGTGCTCTCTCTTCAGTTCTGCCTGATCAAGTGCTGGGGGTATGGGATCTGGCCTATGGACCTGTCCCTGTGTCCCCCATGTTCAATCCCTAACCATGCCAGGGAGAAGCATGCTGGTCCTGAGTTGCCTGTGGAGTGTTCAAGCAGGTTTGATGTCCCTCGGCTTCGGGGAGTGCCCTGATCTGCTGGAGCAGCCAGGCAGCAGCACTGGGGAGGGCTGGTGGGCAAGGAGTTCACAGTCTAAGCAGCCCTTGGTCCACTGCTGGTCTTTAAGAGGAAAAGCGTGAGCCCCACTCTGTGGGAGCCTTGGTGTAGTGGATGCACCAACAGAGGGGAAGCAGCTGCTCCTGAGTCTAAGCTCAATCATCCCTCTCGGTAGCAGTTGGTGGGAAGGAGTGAGGGGGGAAAGAGTCTGGATGGAAGAAAGCTAGCACTCTGGTCTTCTCTGTCCCTCTCTCCCTGGAAGGCAACCGCCTGGAATGTCCAAGATCTGGGATCCCACAGACCTCCTGGGACCCACTGGCCCCTATGGCTCCTGCGCTCTGGGCCAGAGTTGGGAAATGTTTGTGTTGGAATGAGCGACATGAAAACTGAAAGGCTGAACCTCCCTGAGGAGGACAAAGGCACACAGTGGGTGAGAAGCAGTTGGTGCCCACCATCTTGGCTCGGGTCTGCGGTGACGGGAGGTGCCCCAAGGGGGCTAAAAGCCTGGTGCTTTGTCCTCAAGAAGCTCCCAGTTCACTGGCAGCAGCCACTTGTAGAAAGGCTCTCCAACAGCTTAGGAGCCTGCTGACTGCCAGGGAGGGGAGGCAGGGAGAAACAAAACCTCCATCTACCCTTTCCACCAGCCTCCAGGCCTCTGGGGGGTTGATCTTGCCAATATCTTGCTCCTTCTTGTTCTACTCTGCAACTTCTTACCATGGAATCTCTGGAAGTTTCTGGCACTTTTCCCTCAGAATCACACCTGATCTATATTTGTTTATTTTTTCTTTTTCATTTAAAACTTTTCTTTCTTTCTGAGACAATCTGGCAGCTGATGTCTCCGGTCAGCCATCTTGTCTCTACCTCCTAATGCATTTTATTATAGTCATATGGTGCCAAAAAGAATTCAGTAGTAATTAAATGGAAAACCGGTGCTTTGTTTTGTTATTGCAATTAGCGACTGGCAAGCTTTTACCAGTGTTGAACTTTATTATATTTTTATTAGTAATTTGGTATTTTTATCTGGCCTTTAACCAGTTAGTTCACTCACATGCAACATTGATTTTGTGTCATCCTTATCATTATTCACCAGGCAAGACAGATAACATGATGCCTTGTACTACACTGACAGTAAGTCAAAGAACAAAAGCTTCTCTAGAAAAGGTTGGCCAGAAGACTTTTGGTTGGCAGTAGCACCATTTTCACAGTCTTTTTAATGCTACTATGAGAAAAAGTTGAAATTCTGCCATTCAAATAAGATGTAAAATGTAAAATGTAAAGGAAACTATAAAAACAGAGCTGTACTTCATAAAATTTATAGAGTCATCTGTTATTTTCTCATCCTTCTTCAGTAAGTGCAAGAAACCTAAGCATTTGTTGCTCTGGAATGAATTAAGACATGAAAACCATGGAAATGATTCTTTCTATCATATGATATACACTGTGTCCCAGGCTTCCTTCACTTATTCTTTCATGTTCTCTTCCCAGTATTTTCTTTTTTTCCTCTCTTTCCATTTTTCTTCTTTTGGCATAAACCAAGTAGATGAATCCATGGACTTTTCTCAGCTTTGCATATCCCAAAGGTGGTTACAGAGTTTGCTCACTCTTGCTCTAGATTAACTTTGCAGAAGTTGGAAAAATTGCTGGTAACATATATTTTAGTTAAATGAAATATGTTTTAGTTATTTAATACATTGTATAATGTATTTACATAATGTAAAAATTAGTATTTATTTATCGTATCATACAGAGTAGTTTCACTGCCCTAAAAGTGCTCTGTGCTCCACCTGTTCATCCCTTCCCCCCATAACCTCTAGCAACAGATCTTTTCACTGTCTCCATAGTTTTTTGTATTTTCCAGAATGTCAAGTATTAGGAATAGCATGGTACGCAGCATTTTAGACTCTCTTTTGCCTGATATTTAATATTATTTGAATAATAAAAAATGAATTGAGACTGGATATGGTGGCTCATGCCTGTAATCTTAGCACTTTGGGAGGCCAAGGCCGGAGGATTGCTTGAGGTCAGGACTTCAAGACCAGCCTGGGCAGTGAGATCTCGTCTTTACAAAAAAATGAAAACATAGCCAGCATAGAGGCACACACCTGTACTCCTAGCTGGTCAGGAAGCTGAGGCAGGAGAATCACTTGAGCCCAGGAGTTTGAGGTTGCAGTGAGCCATGATGATGCCACTGCACTCTAGTTGGAGTGACAGAGTGAGACTCTGTCTCAAAAAACAGCAGAAAAAAGTAATTGAATATAGCTGACTATAATTTTTTCTGTTGCCTTAACACATGATACATGTAACACATATTTCTTCTTTCTTTTATGTTCTTTATGTATTTTCATTTCATATGTATACCTCCATTAGATTATTAAAAGTAAGAATATCTTACTACTTATGGAATAGGGAAATTTTAGGAAATAATTGATTTTTTCATTTGAAAGATTTATAAATATGTCATGTTCTGTCTTTTTTCAAAGGTATAATATCCCTGGCAATAAGCCAATGTAAGTAAGGAAAGTGCACCTATTACTTTGGCACAAAAAATGTGCTCTTTTGTAACAAGTTTTGCAGAGTAATTTAATTATAACCATTGATGAAGTGTAACAGCAAACACATTCCTTACTAAAAATGGGCAGTTCTTTTTTGATTAGCTTTCTTATACGTATTTCTGTTTGACTTAAGAATATTACATTAAAAGTCAAATAAATAAATTTTTTTAAAAAAAGAAAACTGAGGGATTTCTTTTCCCATCAGGGGATGGGAAAAATTAAAAGTAATAAAGTCAACTGGGATAATGAGTTACAAACTTTATTAGTGATGGAATCTTTCTTTAAATGAAAGCTAACTGTGACATCCAGCATATAATACAGATAAAAATGACATCAGTTTAGGGCAATATATTTTTTCACTTCAGACTTGCACTCAAACTATAGTCAATTAATGGGAATACAAACTATATTTTCTAGTTTATATAAAATTTTTATTTGTGTCACATTAAAGTGTGTCTGCTGTTTATACTACATTATAAAAGACATTTAGAAAGAGATATTCCTATCATTCTACTACAGCAGCAGTCCCCAATGTTTTTGGCATCAGGGACCATTTCCATGGAAGACAGTTTTTCCATGGACCGGGGGCAGGAGTGGGGTGGATGGTTTCAGGATGATTCAAGCACATTACATTTATTGTGCACTTTATTTCTATTATTATTACATTGTCATATATAATTAAATAATTATACAACTCACTAGAGGCTGGGGACCCCTGCTTTATAGGGCTTCTGAAACAGGGTCTTCATTTTGTAATTCATTGAGGAAAAAAGTTATTCAGGTGCCTCAGTAAGAGAAGAAAATGACCATGGAAATAAAGAAGTCAAAAGTAAAACCAAATTTGAAAGAAAAATCTTTGAGGTTTGGGGAAATGAATTTAGCCCAACCCCAAAACTAGTTTAGGCCTTTTGCTCTCTCCTTTTATAGTACTCTGCATTGTTGATTATTTGTTTACTATCAGTCTGCCTCTCAGAAATGTATGTGTATGTTTTGTGAAATAGATTCAGGGCCTTGACACAAAATTGTCAGGAAAAAAGTTGACAAACTGTGTTATTTAAAATAAATTTTATTTTTAGGTCAGTTTTAGGTTCACAGCACAATTGAGCAGAAGGTACAGAGATTTATCCCAGCCCCTATGCATGCATAGCCTCCCCGACTATCAGCATCCCCCATCAGAGTGGTATGTTTGTTACAATTGATGAACTTACACTGGCATGTTGTTATCACTCAAAATCATAGTTTACATTAGAGTTTGCTCTTGGTGGTATACTTTCCATGAATTGGACAATTTTATAATGAACATATATTCACCATTATCGTATCATATAGAGTAGTTTCACTGCCCTAAAAGTGCTCTATGCTCCACCTGTTCATCCCTTGCCCCCCATAACCTCTAGCAACAGATCTTTTCACTGTCTCCATAGTTTTTTGTATTTTCCAGAATGTCAAATATTAGGAATAGCATGGTACGCAGCATTTTCAGATTGGCTTCTTTCATTTAATAATATGCATTTAAGTTTTCTCCATGTATTTTCATGGCTTGACAGCTCATTTCTTTCTAGTGATGAATAATATTCCATTTTCTAGATGTACCACAGTTTGTTTATCCATCTGCCTTCTGGGGTACATTTTGATTGCTTCCAAATTTGAGCCATTATGAATAAAGCTGTTATATATATCCATGTTCAGGTTTTTATGATAAATTCAGTTTTAGACAGAATAAATGAAAAGATGTTCAAGTGAAAATATTTAAGAATCATCTGAACATTTATGAGTTACAGTTTGTAAGAGAAATAAAAACTGGTTATGTACATTTGTGATATTTATTCTATTTTCAATTTCTTTAATGAATATCTGCCATGTACCAGATAGTGTACTGAGTGCTAGAAATAGAAAGGGGAGAATTACAAAGTTCTTGGGTTTAAGGATCTCACAGAATAGTGAGAGAAAAGAAACATAGAAACAAATAAACTTAATATAAGAAGTATCAAAATATAAGTACTATGAAGTTGTAATCAATTCCATATGAAGAGGGGACAGAGAAGGCTTCACAAAACTGATAACATTTAAAGTGAACCTTGAAGGAAGAGCAGGAGCTCGTAAGCAGATGATTTGAGAACAGTCACATACAGACCCAGATTTAGAGAAAACATAGGATAGGCTGGTTTTGAGGAAATGAAGCTAGAAAAATAGGCTGATCAGATAGAGAAGAGTCTTTTAAGTCCAGCTAATGAGTTTGAAATTTTTCTTATATTAGTTACAATCACTGAATAATTTTAAGCATAGATGTGATGTGAATGAAGATTTTAGAAATATTAACCTGTTTCCTCTATGGAAAAAGGTTGGAAGACAAGATGACATCCCAAGAGACTTGGAAAGCTAATAAGTTGGTTTACATCAGGAGACTGATCTACGATTGTGAAGCAGGGATGAAGCACAGCGGAAAGATCCATGAGATATTTAAGAGGTTGAATTTATAAGACAACTATATCCAAACTAATTGATGGGCACAGAAAGAAGTAAAAATCATTGGAAATCAAGAAGGGGGTTGAGGGATGAAGGAAGGGTAAAAACCTACCTAACAGATATAATGAACACTATTCAGGAGATGGGCACAGGTATAGCCCTGACTAAAGCATTATAAAAGCTATCCACATAACAAAAACACTTGTACCCCCTTAATATTTTGAAATAAAAAAATTATATCCAATAATATCTTATCCTCAAGTGTCTTTTTAATAGTATGTTAGGATTGATTTGATTTCTGAAAATACTGTGACTAGAAAGAATATGTAATAGAAATGTTAATAATTTTGTATCACAATTAACTCTTTTTGGATTAATTTTCTATATTCTGTGAAAATATATTCTGTATTTTTAAGGTACTTAAAATACCTTAAAAATTACTGTTTTAAAATAATTATTGTATTTTACACTTAATTCATTGACAGGCTAGATCTCATGTTAAATGTTTTTACTATGATAAAAATATCATTATTTTTTAAAATATATTTTATAGGACAATGTTTTGATCTTCTGTTTTATGATTTGCATTTAATGTCAAGATAAAGCAGACATAGTTTCTACTGAGAAAATTAAGAGAATCAAAGAGATATTGGATATATTTTATATCAAAAAGTCTTAATGTCTGACATGGAATGAAACAGTAAATAAAATTCTCCAACACTGCTTAGAGGATCAATCAGCTATATTGGCATATTCTGTTGGTACACAAGTATGAAGAGGAGAAGGAAGTAGTTAAATCTACAAGCACTGTATTCATTAATTGTGGTTAATTAGCAATTTGGTTTTTACCCATGAGTAAGTTTGTTGGGAAGTTATTGCCTTTTGTAACTGTGGGGTAGTAGCAATTAGCTAATAAGGTCTTTTAAGAATAAATTGAGATATTGAGATAACAGATGTAATTACAATTAGAAATTAAGATAACAGCCAGGTGATTTACTATGGATAGCACCAACAACTTGATCAGGAGGAAATAAACTGAGAGGACATTTTAGATATCATGCGGTTGCTATTTATTGCCAGTATAATTGTGTGTGTACCTGTGAGTGACAATTTGCATATTTTTCTCATTTAATTTCAGTTATGACAGTGATAGCTGGTGCCCACCATTGCCAGTGCAAACATACTTACACCAAGGTATGGAAGATGAGCTAGAAGAAGACGATGATAGAGTTCCAACACCTCCTGTCCGAGGCGTGGCCTCTTCTCCTGCTATCTCTTTTGGACAGCAGTCCACTGCAACTCTTACTCCATCTCCACGGGAAGAGATGCAACCCATGCTACAGGCTCACCTGGATGAATTGACAAGGGCCTATCAGTTTGATATAGCAAAGCAAACATGGTAAATATCTTCATTAAGTCAAGGGACCCATGCTTTCAACACATGGGAATATTCTTTCACACAAATTCACAAGAGATTTTGATATAGCTACATGGCTGGGGTTAAAGTGATTTTGTACAACTCCTTAAATATTTAGATAAGAAAATGACTGTAGAAATGTTAAATAATTTGACCAAAGTCACATATTTAGAGAGTGAACTGGAAGAATTCAGATCTGCAGAATTTTAGGCTAATTTGACTACACCAGAATCTTTTCTAATTTATGATTTAGCTTCAAATAGCTTATCCTTGAACACACTTCCAATGTCATAATAAAGGACTCCTTTTAGATTCTCCAAAGTGTCTGTGATTAATTCTGTATGTGGTTGTGAATATGTAAATGTAAGCTTCTGCAAATCACATATGGTTAGTGTCAGTTATGAAAAGGCCCTCTTTAGGATGGATTAAATGAGACAGAAAAAGCAACAATATTAGTAACAGTAAATGCATCCCAAAATCCCCAAGAATAAATAAAAAGCTCCAAGTAAAACTTTCATAAACTAGAGATGGGAATCTACTTAGGTATCCTGTGAAAAATATGGCAGAAATACAAATGGGACCAATTCTCACACCTTTATATTTTTTTTTTTTTTTCATATTTGATCTTTATTCTGCAAATAGTGACATGTAATTCTGGACTTTTGAAAGTAAAATCTCAGTGACATATCTCCAATTATCTCCTGTTGATTTACACCCTATGCTTAAAGTCAGAGTAAATTATTTTAGATGTTATTTGTGTTGTGTTTTAATAGTTATAGCTACAAAGATGAATTGATAATGAGGTAATTCTTATTCTCAGTGTTAACGGCTATTTTTAGGAAACAGCTAATTACACATATGAAGAGATACCAAAATCAAGAAATCATGTAAAGCTTATTACAAACAGCCTCCTTTTTCTTTTAGGATCAGAGATTTTAGAGCTTTTTCCCAAACAATCTTCAGGTGTTTCCGCAAGTTCAAACACAAGCTACTGTTAAACAGTATAGTTTTTGCATCAAGCTGCTTTTTATGAAACATCACTTAAATAGTTGAAGCCAATTGCATAAAGAGCCATAGAATTTCCTTCAACTTAACTAAAAAACTGTACAGTTTAGTTCTTTAAAGCACAGACTCTAGCTTAGGGGTTCTCAAATTTGTGTTTTAGAGCCACCTGGATAACCTTAAAATATATTGATACTTAGGCTCCACCCACAGATAGATTCTGGTTGCATAACCTGGGATTCGAGAGCCAGGGTTGGCACCACTGCCATGAAGGTGAACTTCTTTGTCTTACTGGCTGTATGACTGTGGGCAACTTGCTTAGCATTTATATGCCGTGGTTTCCCGATGTGTAAAATGATAGTGATAATAGTAATTATTTCATATATGAAATTAGAAAGTAGTCCCCAAGACCACCCTCACTTCTGACACCAAGTACAAATTGCAAGGGTCCCTAAGACCACTCTGAGGTTCAAGAATTCTCTAGAATAAATCATAGAATTCACTGAAAGCTGTTATATGCAAAGTTACAGTTTGTTACAGTGGAAAGGTGCAGATTAAAATCAGCCAAGAGAAAAAGAGCATGGGGCAAAGAACAGGAAAATTCCAGGAGCAGAGCTTCCACTCTCAGCAAAGAAAGTGACAATACGCAGAGAGTACTGTCAATCGAGGAAGTGCGCGTGAGCCCTGAGTTCCTGGCACTTCATTTGGACTCTGTCACATATACATTGATGAATATCCACAGGGCTGACTCAGTCTCCAGCCCCTCCAGAGGTTGAACTGATACCATGCAACTCAAAGCCCCACCATAAATCATATTGTTACATTAATGCTTTGTGCAGCAGCCTAAGATTTCCAGGTAAACAGAGACAGTTTTGTCAGACAGGACATTCTAAGGGCTTAAAGATTACCTCCTAGGAGTAGAGGGAAAACGCCTACCCTCTCTTGGGTCAAGATTTAATTCATTGTTACATATCACAGTTTTTGTGAGAATTAAATAAATTTGCACTTGTATAGTACTTAGTAAAGTACCTGGCTATATTTTAGCTTTTATTATTCCGAAGGGCTTGGATTGAGATCTGAATTGTTCACTGCTGTCTTTCCACACTTAGAAGAGTGTCCCACTTAGTAAGTACTTCATAGATATTTGCTAAAAGGATGAACAAACTAGTTCATCTCCACCTGCTCTGAGTACCAACAGAGCAGACCCTGTTTTTCTTTCTGGATATATTTCTACTGAATCCAGCAATCTTCCAGAATGCCTTAGCTGACTCTGCATGTGGGAGCCATGAGTCCCTGTGCATTCATCTAAGACCTTGACCTTCGGATTTGGAAGTGCTCCTCCATCTGGGTCACACATCAGCATCACAGGCGGGCTGTTTAAAAAATAATGATCCCCAGAATCTATCTCAGGGATTCTGTTTATATTGATCCATGAGAGTACACAGCACAGTGCCTGTCACTAGAAAATATTTATAAGTGTCATGTACCTTTTTCCTGTATTTTAGTTTATCTTCTAATTTTCCTTAACTCAAGGAATACATTTTTCATCCCATAATGCATATTTATTCTGTCAAGAGTTGCCATCAGTGATGCAGGACTAGAGTGTTGGTCTGTTCCATCCTTCCCAGGATTAAAGTCCACACCATTACAGTAGAATGAATCATGTGTACAAATGTGGCCTTATATCCTCTTGTTCATCACTTGGCTCTTTCCATCCCCAGTGCAAAAACAGAACTTGAGGTGACACACCAGGATGTGTTCATCAATGCTCAAGATTTTCTTTCTTTTTCTTCCTGACTTTTCAATTAATAAGTTGTGATGAATGCCTAGTAATAATTTGGGGCCTTAAACATCTGATCTATTATATTAAAGATTCAGGTCTGATGATATTGAAGTAGTTTCCAGAAATTACACACACACACACACACACACACACACACACACATATATATATATATATATATATATATATATATATATATTTGAGACAGAATCTTGCTCTGTTGCCCCAGCTAGAATGCAGTGGCATCATCATAGCTCACTGCAACGTCAAACTCCTGGGCTCAAGTGATCCTCCTGCCTCAGCCTCCAGAGTAGCTGGGGCTACAGGCACACACAACCACATGCAGCTAATTTTTCTATTTTTTGTAGAAAAGGATCTCGCTTTTGCTCAGACTGGTCTAGAACTCCTGAACTCAAGCAATCCTCTTGCTTAGGCCTCCCAGAGTGCTAGGATTACAGGTGTGAGACACTGCACCAGGCCCATTTTTGTTTTTTTTAACATCGAATAATGTAAAATCCTGTTAACATTGGAGTTGGTTACAATTTCAAAAGGCAATTGGGAGAGGAATATTCCACCAATTCTGGAATAATGAAATATTTTACCAAAGGGGAAAAATGATAAAAAAAATATCATCTCTTTCATTCAAAAGCTAACAGTCAAAATACACAGCACTTGCTTTATATCTCTCTTAAATAGCAAGGGTCTTTTAAATACTTTTGTATGAAAGCAAATAAAAAACTTAATATGTTAAAACATGTAATATATTCACTCTTTAATGTCAGTAACAGATAACAATGAATTGCTTTCATTTAGTTTTTTATGGTTTAGAGGAAACTCTAAATAGACTCAAAGCAAATCAGTTGGACTCTAGCATCCAGCTTCACATTTTGTTAGCTACCTGGTCTGAAACATGTCACTTCAATAAATTCAAAAAGAGAGTTGATAATACATGTTCTATTTAATTCATAAGATTTAAGTTAGAATTTTGTATTCAGTGTAAAAGGTTTGTTTAATACACTAATGTTATAAACACAGAGAATGTTGCGATTAATCTCTTGTACCTTTGAGGAGTTTATGACTTTGATGGGTGAGACAGACATACAAATAGTTACTAGAGCATAAATTAGTTGTGCCTGCCCTAAACTGGGTTAAATTGGAAACAACCATCCAGCCTAATGCAGGAAGGAAGTCTCATAGGCCGGGAACATGGTCATGGTTGGATGGCTGGATATTAGGCCCTCGTGTGGCATCTTTTCTTCGTAAGGGACAGCAGGCGGCATGAGTTAGTTACACAGACTGAGTAGAATTTTGACAGTAAACTAGGAACAAAATGTTTATATTCTTATTGGAGAAAAAGGTTACCTGCAAATAGTTATTTGTGACAAATATTCCTATTCTCCTCTGAATGTCTTATGTATACAAAAATACTGGGTCTGTATTGTCCTACAGATACTAATCGAAGAGTTAAATGGCCTATGCTGTCCTTGTTTGGTGAGTCACGTATCTGCAGCCCGTTGTATCTGGTGAAGTGTAAGAAAGCACTGTAAGCTCTAAAATTAGTTAATGGAAAGGAAGAACACAATATTGGTTGCTATCGCATGCCATTTAATTCAAATTATAATTTTGTTGAATGTTAATGAATTCCTTTTTAAAAAAAAATTTCATTTGAATTCTAGGCACATGCAAAGCAATAATCAACCTCCACAGCCCCCGGTTCCACCATTAGGTTACGTGTCCGGAGCCTTGATTTCTGATTTGGAAACAGATGTTGCAGATGATGATGCCGACGATGAAGAGGAAGCTTTAGAAATCCCCAGGCCCCTGAGAGCACTAGACCAGACACCTGGATCCAGTATGGACAATCTAGACAGCTCTGTGACAGGTAATGGACCCAATTTAACAGGAATAACTGACCTATCTGTACCATTAAAATGCATCAAAAATCAAATGCTTTCTTATGTAAGATTTATTCCACTCCATCTATTTCTGTAACATTTTAAATATGTTAATATTAAACACAAAATTCAAAAAGGATTTGGAAATACTTTGGCTTTGCTGCAAAAATGATAAGAAAATTCATGAATTTTAAAAAGCTTTAAAGACATGAAAGAAAACTCAATTATATCCAGGGCTTTCATGAAAAGTTCACTCTACTAGGGAACCAAGTCTATTACATAAAAAACCTTGACTTTTAGAAATGATGTATTTTGTATATCAGGCACAACATACAAAGTGAATGCAATCTTAAAACGCTTCTTGATAATTCACTCTGTAAAATCATTCACTGATGAAAATAAGCAAGTCTTCAGAATAAGACTCTCTAAGTTTGTGCAAGGCATTATTTTTAGAGTGGAGAAAATGTATAGTAAGATAGAGCATATGTTTGTGTATTTCATATTGCTGAATCCAGTAAATGCTCTTATTCAAAGAATTAGAATTATTTTTGCTGTTTACTTCTTTGGCTTCCTCTTGCCTTGTTCACTAAGTGAAAGACGTCAATTGGTACTCACATAGGATGATCCCAGGACTGATGCATATCCTGTTTACAAGGATTTAAATTTATCACATTTTGTTAGAAATTTTTAAATCCTAGCATATACACAATGACTATGCAAAAAGTAAAAATTCAGTTTTTCTATTCAATTAGGTATCCATTCTTTGACACACAAGAATATACCTCTTATGTGACTGTGAAGTCATAGTTACTACTAATTTAAGTCTGATCTATGTATTTCATTTGGTCATCTCAGAAAACACCCATACCTATATTTATCTTGATGACATCTTTCATCCTAGGAAGTATTTTATCACAGCCCCACTTAATTCATTTTTGTGCCAACAGCTTCCTAACTTCCACAGATTTTGCACTACGTGCTAGAGTTCTGCAAACACTGATGGAAACTGGTTTATGACAGTGATGAAGCATCATCAGTGCCCGTGACTTTCCTCTGCATCACTTCCTGAATTGTACAATGTGTGATGCATGAGCCCACTGTTCACTTTTCTTCTTACTCCGGGGATGGACAGCATGCCAGGCTAATTAAGATTTAAGAACTGTAGATACTCAGCTGTGATTTGAAATTCGGATCCAACTGAAGGTGGCAGAGCAAAAGTTAAAATCTTTGAATGCAGAGAGCTGACTTATTAGTGAACTATTAGGTTAAGTCCCTTTGCCTGAATTTCCAGCATAATCTCCTTCAGGGTAAAATTCTGCACATTTTTGCATATTTCACTAATGATACTGAACTCTTTTCCATTAAGAGTGCAGTAAAAAATTGCAATAATAATGAAAAATATCAGCTATAGCTTATGTATTTCTTTTTTTCAGTATTATAATGTCAAAGATGATAAATTATCTATAAATCAGGAGAATGCCATTCTGTACTTTACATGCTCACCTGTAACATGTTAGGCTGTGCAATGTGGCTGCAGTTCAAGCAAACTGAATTTATCCTATAGCTGGTGTAATGTTCATTCCAAATGAAGCTTTTATTGCCAAGAAAACAAAGTCTGTTTTCCTGCTTGAATTCACTGCTTAATTACTGCTGTATATAAAAAACCCAGGGTGTTTAGGTATGTATTCCATGATGAGATTATCCTATGAATAATACATCTCCTTAGTAAAAGAAGTTGCACTCTACACAAAAGTAGCCAGATATAACTCCCCCATTTTTTTTTCTTTCCTTTCGGCAATAACTTTGTGAAGAAGGATATGATCAAGGATTTAATTTACTTTCTAGGGGTTGTGTGTGAGGGTATATAAGTATGTGTGTGTGTACAGGGCGTGTGAATGTATTACAGTATGGGTGTGGGTGTGTGTGTGTGTGTGTGTGTGTGTAGGGAGTGTTTGTGTGCATGTAAATGTAGATAAGATTGTAAGTACATGCATGCATGCATATGTGAGAATAGCCCTGAATTAATTGGATGTATACAGGGAACCCCAAATATTAGATAAATCAGCATGCTAACGAATACTGTTCTAACATGCTTATGTTTTCTTCAGACACTTAAGGCTAGTATAATGGTGCTAAATGAGATGGACAATAAAACGGGCACATTTCCATTGGCGTTTTATGTTTTTAAGATGGTAAGTGCCCATAGAGCGGATCTCACCATCAGTTACTTTGAGTTCTAAATTTGTTTGTGGTGTGAGTAAAGTAGTTATTATGGTCACCTGAAATTCCCTGATAGTTGTTTTCATTTCCATGAAACTAATGATCATTTTACTAAACAAAACTAACAGTTATTATGTTTCGGTCTCTGAAACTCTGAAGCCAATCAAAATGATGCTCAATGATAACGCTGGGATGGGCTAATGAGCCTGTATATAAAATTATGCAGGATTTTACATGGATATATTGCACTTAGTGGCTGCCACATTAGAGAGTTTCAACAATTAACAAAAAACAGAGCCCATCTGTATAAAGAAATAAGCATGTTAACTAAAAATGTTTTTTATAACAACTAATTTTGGGGGATTTCTTAAAATTTGAAGTCACGATTCGAGAATGGAAAAAGCAAAAAGACAGGAAAGATCAATATTTATGCATTTCGTGATCTCACTAATGGAAAATATGTATTTAGAGTTCTGCTATATTATTTATCTATTTCTACAACAAACACTTAATTGAATACTTATTACTTTCAAACACCTGTCTAGAAATTTAGATTCAATAATAATAATAATATGTAGCACATATATAGCCCTTAGTAAGTGTAAGGTACCTTTCTAACCTGTGGCTTGTTTTTTGTGTGACCTCATGAGCTAGGAATGGTTTTTACATTTTTTAAAAGTGTTATAGGAAAATAAGAAACAATCAAACAAAAACAAAGAATACATGACAGAGACAGCAAAGCCTAGAATATTTAGTGTCTGTCACTTTGTAGACAAAGTTTGCTGACTCTTATTCTAAAATTTTAATGTATATTAATTTATTTAATCCTCACAACTGTATTATTATTCTCATTTTACAGATAAAGAAATTAAGTCATAGAGGGATTTAAAGCCTTTTCAAGGTCACTCACCTGATAAGCAGCAGAATAGTGTTCTAAATCAATCAGTCTTACTCTAAAGATAAATTGTGATGATTCCTGCTCTGGAAACACTCAGCTTTCTTCTAATCTCTGAAATTAGTATATTTAAGAGGAAATTAATGTTCTAGTCTGTTTCTCAATATGTAGATCTGTGTGTATGTGTACACATATGAATAAATGTGTACTTATACAAATGTAACAGCAGTCCCCAACATTTTTGGCACCGGGAACCGATTTTATGGAATCTTTCCATGGTTTCGGAAGATGGCTTCGGGATGATTCAAACACATTACTTTTTTTTTTTTAATTTTAGCATATTATGGGGGTACAGATATTTAGGTTACGTATGTTGCCCTTGCCCCTCCCCCCCGGTCCGAGTTTCAAGTATGTCCATCCTTCGGGTGGTGCGCATTGCACTCTTTGTGTATGTACATACCCCTCCCCTCTCCCTCCTTCCCTCTCCCCCTCCCCCCGGCCCCACAACCCATAGATGGTGTGCGTATATGTGCACGTATGTGTTGATCCGTTAATACCAATTTGATGGTGAGTACATGTGGTGCTTGTCTTTCCATTCTTGGGTGCGGTCAAACCTCTCTGCTGATGATAATCTGTATTTGCAGCTGCTCCCCAGCGCTAGCATCACCACCTCAGCTCCACCTCAGATCATCAGGCATTAGGTTCTCACAAGGAGCATGCAACCTAGATCCCTTGCATGCAGTTTACAGTAGGGTTCATGCTCCTATGAGAATCTAATGCAGCCACTGATCTGACAGGAGGCAGAGCTCGGGCGGTGTTGTGAGTGACGGGGAAGAGCTGTAAATACAGGTGAAGCTTTGCTCACTCACCTGCTGCTCACCTTCTGCTGTGTAGCCCTGTTCCTAACAGGCCACTGACTGGTACCAGTCCATGCCCCAGGGGTTGGAAACTGCAGAAATACAACATATAATTTTATCGCTGGAAACACTAGTCTTCATTGTGCATTTAATCAAGGTCAAAATATTAATTTTTAGATGACTTTTATTATTTATTTTTCTCATATTTAGTTCTATGTTTAGTTATAGTCACCCATGCTAACAAAATTCAACTCTGTCAGCATTTTTGTAAGGAATCTTCTTTTTGTAATTTTCATTTTAAGCTATGCTCATAATGTACACATATTTGATTGTAATAAAATATAAGAGATATTTTTATTACAGTGAATCATGCTTTGTTTTGAGCTAGAAAATAAACACACAGGATTGTTTCAGTCTTTCAGAATTCACTTCTAATATTGCTTCCTAAATGCCAAACCTTTGGGTAATAGGGAGGCAGAAGCCTTTAATACTTCTTTCTGTAACTTCCATGGTGGGAGTCAAGGGTAATTGTTTCCTGAATTTAATGACACCACCAGGAAAAAGAGAAACAGAAGGCAACAGGAGAGAGTGCAGAAGGAAAATGTCCTCGACGTGTAGCCAAGATTCTAACTGCCTCAGTGATCCCAAAAAGCAAGCCTGAGAGTGTATGCTGTTAACTGAAACAAATAAAAGTTTCCTTGACTGCTGGACCCCACAAGAATACCACAGCTGAAAGGAAATCATGGCTCTATATTTTCTATTTTATGTTTTTGGAGGTTTTTACTGGAACTCCCACACCAGATCAGTATGAAATCAATAAAACCTGGCAGTCTCAGCATCTGACTCGACCACACAGATTTTATGGCCTTGGCTACTAAAACGTTTGACCTGAAGCTTTGCTTTTTTCTACAAAAACTTAGGGAAAATAATTTGAGTATTAAGGAAAGTTTCAGGGATAATGCTAAAATAATTAAATCATTTTCTGAAACTACCTTGACAGCTTGTAAGTCTTTAAAAATGAATTAAATATATACTTCAAAATCTAACAGGTACAAAGGAGAATATTGTATGTACAATTTTTTTCTAAGTGAAACAAGGTAACAGGCATCGTATGTCCCAAGGACAAGATATTTTAATGGCTTGTTTTGCTTTCCATATATATTACACATTCTGTTATCTCTGAGGCATGTAGTGGTATTGTTGCACATTCAGTATATTTGAGTGAAAGAGAAACTTTTATAGATTAGACATGTTTTTCTACATCTAGACATAGGTCAATATTTGGATTGATCTGTCTAAAGATATTTACAGCTGCAAATTTTACTTAACAGGTAGTTAGGCAAATAGCACTTAATAGGAAGAGTTCTTAGATTAAATATTGGCTGAAAAAATGGGGGACAGTTAGTTTTTGTATCTCATAAAAATGGAAATGTAACAATTAGCAGGGTCATATTATAAAGCACAGACTTTACTCTAGCTTAATGGATCTAAGGATAAGCATTTATCAGCAAGGAAGGATTTAGCATAAAATGACATGTAAATGAATTGATGACTGATCATAAATTAATTTTAGTGCTGAAAATGTAATAGAGACACAGCAAGATGCCACTTTATCATGGTATTTTACTGCTCAGTAACATTTGAGCAACAGCTTAATGTCCTATGTGTAGTTCTTCTTTAATAGCTTTAATAAATTTGAGATTGTTTTTGGTCTTTCAGCAATTTTAAACCTGAGAAATTTGGAAAGACTGAAAATGTAAACACAAATAAATTTGGCTATATGACATAAATTCATTTTTCATTAAATGTTTAAACATGTATTGATTATGTTTGGGGCTATTACATGTCAAATTGGCATGGAAGCTTGTAATTTGTAAAGAATCTCTAGCTGAGTTGTTTTAACCTGGTATTCATTTTAATTTTCATGTTTATATTTACATTTGTGACAGAAAACCAGTTATCCCAAAAATGACTTACTTTATAATTCATGAATTAACAGTTTTCTTTTTTTAGTTATTATCTTCTTATTGCTTTCTTTATTTTTTGGTAATTATTTACCTAAATCTTCACCTCATTCTTCATGTTTATATCTAAAAAGGAGGAAAAATGGTAGCTACTGAGAGGTCAAATAAGTAAATGTTAAATTTTAGCCATTTCACAGAAAGAATGGTAATATATGTCATTTATTTTTTTATTCAGAGGAATGTGGCCAAATATCTTTAAAAATATTCCCTACAAATGTACCCATTCCATATATCTTACCCAAATTGAGAGGAGGTGGTGTTGACAAAGGCAGAGAGACAAAAGGAAAAAGAGAGAAAATTTCTTTCTGTTTATGATCCTTGTCCTCCATTTTGAAGGCAAACACAGCTACACTAACATGAGGCACTTCCCTCTCATTAGCTTGAGACATTAAGTTTCCCATTGCCCAATGTGGCCAAATATCTACGGTATGTGTATCTTCAACTTTGAAGTCATCTATCTCGTCTCTTTGCTCTTACAGGGAGTACAAAAGAAAGAATAGCTGATGTTCTTTCCATATTGACCAACGCTCACTTGAAGCTGTATCTTCCATGTTACTCTCTGTTCCCAGAGGGGGAAAATAAAAATCAGGAAAACTTTGCAAATAAATGGGATTTATTTGCCAAGGAGAGACATGCCAAGGACTATTAAAGGTTGAGAGAAAATCAGAGCAAAGACACAAAGGCAGGAAAGTAGTTGGTTTGTTTAGGGTATGACAAAGGTGTGTGGAAATATTCATATGAAGAACTTGTTATCACAGGGAGATAAACAGAGTGTTCTGGGGTGGAAAAGTTAACCTAATTCTCTATTAAGTGGCTTCACAGGATGACATTTCTTTAGTGACACTGCTGTGATGTAGGATTTATTCTAAATTTTGCAGTTTGAGAGACTAAATTTGTCAATATGCTATCCCCAGGCTGGAACCACACAGCAAGCAGACTTAGACATAAAACCAAACGGACCCAACTGTTTCTGGCCTTGTTATAGGGGAGAAAAGAGAATTTTAAAAAGACAACAAAACATTGAATGTAGACACAGAAGTCACACAAACAAAAAATAAGTTGCCACATAATATAAATTCTTTACCTCAATTTGAATAAGATATTGGAAAATATCAATATTCGAGTGCATCAAAGCATAACCAAGATATATATATTATATATGCATATATATTATTTTAATATACATATATTATTATATATACATATATTATATATGTATATATTATATATTGTATATATGTATAGTATGTAACTTTCTCACTTTGGATGATAACATCATTGCTTTCTCTATTGTCTAAGTAACCAACAAGAGTTGACTAGAATTATATTCCTTATTTAATAAATTTTCTATGAGTTCTTATGAGAACATTCTTTCTACAACTAAAATAAGAACTTTCTATGAAATTATATATCAAAGAAAATCACACATAAAATTTATAGTGAATAATGAAAATGTCAAATGCATTTAATTCAAAATGCCCACTGTTCATTGAAATTCTCCTGTACAATATCACTGTATAGAAAATATGAAAATGAATATGAGAAGTTCCTAATCTCCAGAATTCCATTGTTTAGAAGAGGAAACATATATATGCAACAAAGATAGAGAATATATAGAGATAACTGATATACTAACTGTGTGCATAGTATTCGGAAAACAAAGGAGATAGAGAGATTGATTTCCCCTGGCATAGGATAGAATCAAGATTATAAAAAAGAAGGCATTTCATTTAAAGTTTGGCAGAGGCTAAGAGTTGGTAGCAACACGGAGGTATGTCCCACGAATGGGAAGTGTAGGTGTAGGTGCCGTGTAGGTGGGGCAAGGAGCCTGCACAGGCTGTCAGAGTGAATAGGGCTGCAAAGACAGGAAGAGCGGGATACTGAAGAGTCACAAATACCTGATTAGGAATTTGGATGCGCCATTGATAAACTAGCTAAGGCTTTAAACAGAGGAACAAAAGTATACAGTAAGTGCTTCAGAAAGATAACGTAGATAAAAATGAGGACAATAGAAAGAACTAGAAGGAAATCAGTTAGGAAGAGTTTAGGAATAAAACAGGATATGAAAAATAAAGAGATTCTTATTTGGAAAGTGAGAGTAGATATTTGGAAATACAAAAAACAACACTTAGAAAGGACTAGAAGTGAGCTTTTAAATGTTTTAAAAGTGTCATCAGTTTTAGAATTTAATTTTCTTTTGTGACCCCTCACTGAAATACTTTAATTTTTTTTTTTCTTATCTACTGTGGAATTATATTGCAAAGCCTGTTGCATCAATTCTTCTTTCAATCTGGGCTGTCGGTCCTTGACTTGTGATTATTAAATCAGAAATGATTCTCTCCAAGGAGGCTCAGTTGCTAGCGTTATCTCAGCTTCCTTGCAGTGGCCTGTGTCAAGGGAATTTGTCTGGAAAGTAAAAAGTGTATCTCTGTGCTTTTGGCAAATAGAATCAAAACTCTTTCTTTCTTTGCTACATTTAATACCCTTTTAACTTCTCAAATCATTCTAACCCCATCAGTTTCTGTTTTCTCTGTCTTGAAAGTGCATGAATCCATGTTATTGCATTCTGACACTTTGACTAAAATTGCAAACATGGCATCATGGCAATACTCCTAACTATATTGTCGTCTTTTAAATATTGCAGAGAAGGAAAAATAATCTGCAGCATTTGACTTTCAATGTTTTCATGTAAATATGTATTTGGTTTATGTAGAAATCTTACATTAACTTCTTATAAATACGTTTTTGTCATCCTTCCAACAAAATTTAGGATAAACAATACTTAGTAGCTTATGGTGTCATGAATTAATGATGTATAAACTTAAATATTATAATATTAATTTTAGTAAGCAGCAGGTTAAGTTTCCAATGTGCTTTTGACTAAGAGAAATTATAAAATTGTGAATGACTTGTTAGAAAATTAAAAATTAAGATTATTTCTCAGTATCTTCACAATTTATAACTCTCTGCAGATACAGCTGAAATTCTTTTTCTCTATTGCTAAGTTGCTCTTTGCAGAAAAATCTATATTAATGCTGATGATATTCTTCATAAAGTTTATTTTTAAGATAAATATTAGTACTGAAAAAGCTGGAGTTCTTAAAATGATTAAAAAGCAAAGAAAGCATTAATGAGCACTGACAGTAGAACTTTTGTGAAATACATTTTTCTTATGTCCTAAGTTAATTGCTTTGATAGTTTTTTGTTTATGAATTTTTGTTGTTATTTCATGAGTACTTGTGTTTATTTTAAAATCTTGATATAATTCTAGCCCTTCTACAGTACACAGGTATAGTTTTTATTCAGATTACCATTGGAGTCTTCATTAAATTCAAAATATATTCACACTATTTCTTCAACTGAGTCTTTGATAAGTTTAAATACACTATAATTTGTTTCAATAAAAGTGTTTATTTTTGAATTATAGCAACTTAAAATATAGGTAACAATTCCTTTTTGGAAAATGATCATGTAATAATTTAAACAGTTTAAGAAGTGAACAATATGGAACATGTTTTGTTCATGTGCTGCAAACAAATACAGATTTTAAACGAGCTTCATTCTTCTGCACTAAGAATGTTTAAAACATGGGTGATGCTTGCATTTGGCTAAAGAAGTCATGTTGAAACGTCAAGGAAGAAGCGAGGAGTTGAGACAGCCTACTTGTTCATTAGTATAGAGTGTGCAACCAAATGAGATATCCAGTATATACAACTCACTGGACAACTACATTTGTTTTTAGGTTCAATGGTAAATGGATGGGGCTCTGCATCTGATGAGGATCGTAACTTTTCTAGTCATAGATCTAGTGTAGGTAGCTCCTCAGATGGCTCCATCTTTGCCAACGGCAGTTTTGCACAAGCACTGGTGGCAGCAGCAGATAAAGCTGGTTTTAGGCTGGATGGAACCAGCCTTACAAGAACAGGTTGGTAGATTCAAAGTCAACACTCTTTGCATGAGGGAATCTTGTCCTTTGGACACTGAACTTTTTCTTTTCTGTTCTTTCTTCTTAGTGAGTCTAACTACGTAGGGCTTTCTTTAACATGCATGAACACAGTTTGAATGCTACATTAGCAAAACTCTCTTCTGATGGTAGTTTTGCAGAGCCAAGAATAGACTCCTATTTACCACCTTCTATCTTTTATTTCCTTTTTTCTTCATGGCTCTGCTGATTAATTGGAATATGCTTCCTTTTTATATTACAGCAAAGCAGCAACTAAGATTGCCATTAAATATTCAAAAACTCATACTTTGCAAAATCCTCACATAATCAATAATGTACCCAGCGATTAAAATTATTCAGCTTTAATTTTCATTACTTTTCTTTGCCCCATCTCCTTCTACAAATGCATTTTCTGGGATGGTTTCCTCAGCATGGGGTGAATCGGTCTAAGGCTGTCGGTCTAACATTCAAATGGCTGATGATCTTATTAATTGTTTGGCTATTAAGATTTTAATGCAATAATTTATTACTTGTTTTAAAGGATGCTAATTAAAGATACACCCACTGCATTTGCAAGTTTAGTGAAATGATGACTACGTATGTATTGCTCTTTAGGGTAATTTAATTTTGATTTCTGAGAGTGATAAGTAATAATATCAAAAGACCAATTATGTCATTTTTCCTGTGCTGTTCATACCATAGAAAAGAAAAATGAGGTTAACTCTAATAATAGTTCAGTAATTTATAATCATTTGTTTTGCTGAAACAAAGTAACTTTAGCATAATGCATGCTCTTATATTTTTGTGAGTGCCTCTTAACTGCACATATAGGAAGATTCTAATATATGAATTAAACTGAGCTACTTTGCAAAACAATCAGTGCATTTTTGAAATCTTAATAGTGTTCAACTAGTAAAGAAAAATTATTTTGACCCTTCACTAAACTCTCAGGTTATAAAAATGAGTCTTGAAAGTTCTCTGAATTATACCATCAATATTTTTTTTGAGCATGCATTAGGTATCTTCAAAAGAAATAAAAAAGATTTTTCTAAGCATTGCAGAGGTTTATTTTTCATATAGCATCCAAACTAAAATATGTTGTAATATAACTGTTATTTGAATTTTCTTGCTTTATAAGGCATACGTTTGAAACTTTATGTTGCCTGAGTGCTTTTTGTGGCATTAGCTGTAAGCAGAGCAGTGAGAAATTGCAAAGAAACTAATAAATTAGAAGGCATAAGTGCATTTCTTGCATGTATGCTAATAGCTAATAAAGCATTAAGCCATATCATGTCACATTGACTTAAGAAATCATAACTACATACAATAATTTTGTATGAAATGAAAACATGCACAGAAGAATAAATACTTGCACATAAACTAGGTCTCTCTTACTATAATAAATATGGTATTAAAAATCATAAGTTGCTGAAAATTTATTGGCTAACCTTTTCCCAGAATAAATTTTCCTGTATATGTACACTCAACCACAAGAATAGGACATAGCACATTTCATTTTTTTCAATGAGACTTTGGAGTCTGCTCAGATACAATAATATTCATCAGAAAACACCTATTGCACTTTGGATATACAAGGTGATTTTAGCCTGCTATCCTCTACACTGATGTTATTGAATTTCTGCCAAAAGAGATAGAATTCTTGTGTGTGTGCATAGGTGTTAAGGTCAATTTAATATATGTGTCTGAGCAGACCTTTCATGTAAAATTTCAAATTTAATTACTATATGACATTTTTCTGTGCTCAGAGAGATTTTGTAAAGTTCCAAGGGTGAAATTTGATAAAACAAATAAGATAGTGCACACTTTGTTTCAGAAATAGCTTCTTTAATTTTAAGAAGTAAAAGCTGCATAAATTCTTCATATATCTATGAAAATATCACTAAGATCGTCAAGGTTAAATAAAAATATAATCAAGCAATATTGAATTTTTGATCTGTGGATTTGTTTTATGTTAAGTTGTTTGAATTTTTTTAGTGCATAGGATGTTGTTAGCTTGTTAAAAATTGGACAAAATATGTGCAGCTGGGTATACATTTTCTACAGAGATGCACCAATATTTGATATCTTCAAACAGCATCTCTGGGTAGGTTTACAGAGTAGTCTTAGTAAGGGCAGAAATACAAGACAGACAGAATCAGCATATTATAATGATATTCTCTATACCCCATTCCTTTTGTTTTCTTTTTAGGAAAAGCCTTTACCTCCTCTCAAAGACCTCGACCCACCAGCCCATTTTCTACTGACAGTAACACCAGTGCAGCCCTGAATCAAAGTCAGAGGGCTAGGCCCACTAAAAAACACAAGGGAGGGCGAATGGACCAACAACCAGCATTGCCTCATCGAAGGGAAGGAATGACAGATGGTAGGTTTCTTTCCTTTGCCCTTGTCTCCTCACTGAAGAGACGTACTCCATGTGATCGTTAACTTAGATTAAAGTAGTTATGGTAGATTAGTCATTGCCTCATTATGTAACGAAGCAGACACCTAGCAATATGGTCCTGTTTAAATAAAACACCCTCTTTTTTTTTTTTTTAACAATCTGGAATTTTCATTGTTGATTTTTTTTTTCCATTCTGGTATCTTTTATCAATGCTTTTTAGTGAACATTCCACTTTAAGAGTAGGAAAGAAAACATAAGCAGCATGTCCACTTATATTATTAGAATTTTTACGATATTAAATTACAATATCTTACCTGGCATTTCACCTTTGGAAAAGAAAAAGACCATGAAATGAATTGGTGATATTTTAGTTTCATGATTTTTAAAGCTAAAAGCACCCCATAGGTCATGTATTTGAAGATTGTCATAGGCTGTTGGATTGCTATAATAAAATAAAGTTATGCATTGCTTAATGTCATTTCAGTCAATGGTAGACTGCATATACCTTGGTGGTGCAATAAGATTACAATATTGTATTTTTATTGTATCTTTTCTATGTTTAGATATGTTTATATACACAAATAATTATCATTGTGTTACAATTGCCCACAGTATTCAGTACAGTAACATGCTGTACAGGTTTGTAGCCTGGGAAAAATAAGCTATACAATAGAGCCTAGGTGTGCAGTTTGCTAAACTATACAGGTTTTGTAACTGCACTCTATAATGTTTGCACAATGATTAAATCACACTTTTCAGAATATATCCCCATTGTCAAGTAATTCATGACTGTACTATATCCTAGGTAGCTTATAAACAGCAGAAATTTATTTCTCACAGTTCTGGAGCCTGGAAAGTCCAAGATCATGTCACTGGAAGATTTGGTGTCTGGTGAGGGCCCACTTTCTGGTTCAAAGATAGTGCCTCCTCATTGTGTCCTCACATGGTAGAAGGGGCTGGAATCTCTTTGGGATGTGTTTTATAAGGGCACTGATCTCATTCATGAATACTCCACCATTGTGACCTAATCACCTCCCAAAGGCTCCACCTCCCAATACCGTCACATTACAGGGTTGGGATTTCAACATATGTATTTTTGAGGTACTCAATGATTCATAGTAAATATTTTTGGCTTTTGGGATTAAAAGGTCTCTGTCACAACTACTCAACATTGCCGCTGTTGCATGAGTTCAGCTATAGAAAAAGTAAAAGAATAAGTGTGACCAATTTCCAATAAAACATTATTGGCAAAACAGGCAGTGGCTGAATTTGGCCATGGGCCACATTGTGCTAATCTATTTCAATCATTCTGTTTATATATAGCATCCAATCTTTGAATATTTGCCTTAAACATTGCTAGTTTCAGGAAACACAATATTATAGGAAGATGTCCATGTACAGTTATGAGTATTTCATGAGCTCTGCAGAGCATGGTCTATTTTGCATATTTTCAACTTAATTATCTATCTATTAAAGTATGAATAAACATATTTATCCTTACATTTTACACCAAGTATATGTACCATAATATAAAGTGGCTAGTATAATGTCAGACTCAGAGGTAAATTTATCGCCCCTTCTTGACATAAGATAGTTCTATTAATACTGAACACCAAAAGGATGAACTTAGGCAAATTGCACATTAGAACTATCTTGGGAGCTCTTAAAATATACCTTACAGATTCTGATTTAATTTTTCAGGGGTGAAATCCAGTTATAAGTATTTTTTGAAGTTCTGTAAGTTAATCTAATGTACATCCAGCTTGGAGAAGCTATGCCCTAGATCTTAGCACACTTACGCTAATCACTCTAAGACAGAATGAAGCTTAATCGGAAAAGAGGAAATGTATTTGTTCTTTATTAGTTTGGGGGAATGGGTATCCTGTCTGGCAGCCACCTTTGTGCTTTCTTTGGTCATCTTACAATGCCAAGAAAACTTAAAAAGCCAAACATGCTTTTTCTAAAAGCTTCCAGGTTTGCTTATCTTTTCTGCTCACTTTGTTTTCACTGGGAAGTATTTCTATAGAATATGAAGGTTAAGGGTACCATCAAGATTTTGATTCTCTGTAAATGAATATCCCATGGTGAGCACACATGCACACCACTGCCTTTCTGCCTCAGATGTTGTGAAGGTTAGTTGAGCACATAAAGCAGTTTATAGAGTTGATCTTACTTTCTTTAAATAAAAAGGACTACTCTCGCTGATATGTTATATATAAATCTGAGAATTAATAATTTTATATATTTTCCTGCTCTGAATATTGTGGACAGAGAAAAAAATCTAGGTATATATGTTTCTGTGATTTTTTTCAGAAATGTTTGAAAATCATATCCCAAATATGTGAAAGACATAATATATAAAACAACAAAAAAGAGATCTTTTTCTTCCTAGAACACTTTTCTTTTTTCTTTTTTTTTTTTTTGAGACAGAGTCTCACTGTGTTGTCCGGGCTAGAGTGCCGTGGCGTCAGCCTGGCTCACATCAACCTCAAACTCCTGGGCTCAAGAGATCCTCCTGCCTCAGCCTTTCGAGTAGCTGGGACTACAGGCATGCACCACCATGCCTGGCTAGTTTTTTCTATATATTTTTAGTTGTCCAATTAATTTCTTTCTATTTTTGATAGAGACGGGGTCTCGCTCTTGATCAGGCTGGTTTTGAACTCCTGAGCTCAAACGATCCGCCCACCTCGGCCTCCCAGAGAGCTAGGATTACAGGCGTGAGCCACTGCGCCCAGCCTAGAGCTCTGGTTTTAAGGGAAGAAAACGGAGTTTCATGTTCCAGCATGGCAACTGAAAAATAAGCAAGGACACAACGGGGACTGCAGGTAGAAGGGTCGGTCCCTGTGACATTGGTTAGACCCGCAGGTCTGAAAGACAGGAATTGATAGCAGGAGAATGTACTTTGTTGTTTTTATGAATGCATTCTTTTTGATTCTAACTAATGTCATTTGCTTCTGTAACCGTGCTTGCTTTTAGTTGTTTGTTA
>CAUYSK010088273.1:0-14336 GCA_963575035.1 Avahi laniger | reverse complement strand
AGAATTATTGTTTATTGGATAACTTTTAAGTCTTTCTGCTAATTGGTTAATCATTTGTACCTGTGTGTGATTTGTTAAAAGTAACTCCCCAGAAACAGTATAAAACCTGACAAAAACCCGGAAAAGGTGCTCAGATTTTGGGAGGCTTGACCTCAATCTGGGCCGCCGGCAATAAAACTCTCTGAGTCTCCAACTCTCTGCGTGCCGCCCGGTTATTCCCCTGGGACTGGTCGCTGACACTTGCCGCAACAGGGTGAGGTATGCGTATTGGATGTTCTGCCCACCAAGAGTTTGCTGAGGTAAATGGTGCTCCAGTGCCATCTCTCGGGCCAGCTAGTGGGCCATGGGCGCGTCAGCTGGTGTGAGGTTGTCTTAGGTCTTGCTACAGAGACCACCTCACCAAGAGGTTGCGCAGCCTTCAGTGAAGAGAGAGAGGTGTGAGGGGCCATAGGACTCCCAGGGCCAAGAAAGGCCTGACCTGTCAGAACAGAGATGCACCAGCCTGCTCCAGGGGGCTGCTGGCTGAGACCCCACAAAGGCACGCACGAGAGAAGGGCTCAGCTTTCAACATACCCGCTGCAGAGAGCCTGACGCCAGATGGCCTTGATGGTACCAGCCAAGTCACAGCTTCTGGGCTCCTGTCACCTCTTCCCCCTCTGTAAGGGGTCAGACATCAAGACGGGAGAGGGGGGCAACATCTAGAAAGGGAAACAGAGAAGAAGCAACAGGGCTTGGACTGGGGGCAGGGAGAACAATCCGCTTTAAATCCATTTTGGAATTCTGATTATTATATGAACTAGACATTCGTTATTCATTATACAAACTGTCCTTTGCCATCATCAACCTTGATTGACACTTTTTATTATAAATCTTTCTCCGCTAGTCCATTATTTGCATAGGAGAGTGTATTAGTTTTATCACTGCATAACAAATTTCCACAGACTTAGTGGCTTAAAACAACACATCTGTTGTCTCACAGTTTCTGTGGGTCAGGAGCTCAGGCACGGCTTACCTGCGTCCTCTGCTTGGGGGCTGACGCGGCCGCAGTCCAGGTGTTGGCTGGCCTGTGTTCTTACCTGGAACAAGCCCACTCAGCAGTGGTCAGAATTCATTTCCTCGTGGCTGTGGGACTGAGAGCTTCCATTTGTTTTTGTTTTTGCTTTTGCTACCTGTCAGCAGCAACATAGCAGCTTGCTTCTTCAAGGCCAGGAGAGCAAGAGTCTGCTAGCAAGATGGAGTCTTATCAAACTCTGTCCAGGTAGATTTCCTAGAAGTAGCAGAGTGGGTCAAGGGGTATACAAAATTCTAGAGTTTTTTTATTCATAGTATCAAATTGCACTCCAAAAAAAATTGTACCAATTTACATTTCCAGTCAACAGTGTATTCATACAAGACTGCCTATTTCCTTATATCCATGCCAATGCAAGGTATTATTATTATGCTTAATTTTTGTCATCTAATGAAAACTTGTGTCTCATTGTTTTAACTTTAATTTCATTTTTATTTCCTTGTGACTACCAGTTTACTCATGTATTCGAGCTGGATCACGCAAGTCAGAACGGGTAGTGCATCATCTTCTCTGAGGCACACATACATGGGAAGCCAAGTTGTTGTCAGAAGTTTTCTTAGTGAGTAGGAAGGAGAGTGAGAAATTGATAATTTGGTTAGCTCTATAAATATTAATAATTAATTTAATTATTTAAAATCTCCCATAAAAGAAATCTTCAAGTACAGATAGCTTCACTGGAGAATTCTACCACGTTTAAAGATAACACCATTTCTACACGATCTCTTCCAGAAATTAGAAGCGAGAACACTTCCCAATATATTTTATGAAGCTAATATTATTCTCATACCAAAACCCAGACAAAGTACAAAGGAGAGAGAAACAGAGAACTACAGACTAATATCCCTCATGAATATAGGTGCCAAAAAATGTTTAACAAAATAATAGCAAATAAAATTCAACAGTATGTGAAAGAATTGTACACTATGATCAAGTGGAGTTTATTCTAAGATGCAACAATGTTTCAATATATGAAAATTGGTGTAATCCACATGTTGACAAGTTAAAGGAGAAACATCACATGAGCATATCAGTCAATGCACAAAAAACATTTGCCAAAATTCAACATCCATTCATGATAAAACCTAAAAACAAAAAAAACAATAGGAAAAGAGGAGAAGTTTCTCAGCTTGATGAAGAGTATTGACAAAACCCTAACGGCTCACCTTACACTTACCGTAAAAGACTGACTGCCTCCCCCGGAAGAAGGCAAGGATGTGCGCTCTCACCACCTCTGTTCAGCATCATGCTGAAAGTTCTAGCCTGTCCAATAAGGCAAGAAAAGGAAATAAAAGGCATCGATATCAGAAAGGAAGAAATAATTCTCAGGTGACATGACAGTCCCAAGGAATCTATAAAAATAACTCCTAGAACTAATAAGTGAGGTCAGCACAGTCACAAGATACAAGACAACCATACAAACGTTAATCCCGTTTCTGTATATTAGCAGTGAACATGTGAACACTGAAATTAAAAATACAATACTAATAATTGTAAAATAAATGAAATGCTAATGCTAATTAGGTCTAAATCTAACAAAGCGTGTACAGGACTTGTATGCTGAAAACTATATAATACAGATGAAAGAAATTTAAAAAGACTTAAATAATTGGAGAGACATAGCATGCCCATGGATTGGAAGACTCAACATAATAAGAATGTCATTTCTTCTAAAAATAATATACAGATTTAACACAATTCCTGTCAAAATCCCATCAAGAGTTTCTGCAGACGTAGGCAACGCTATTCTGAAATTTATGTGGTAAGGTAAAGGAACTGGAATAGTTGGAACAGTTTTGGAATAGAACTCAAGAGGAATGGGTCCACCCAGTTTTGAGACTCAATATACGGCGACGAAATCAAGACTGTGTGGCATCAACTGGCGCTCCGATCAGCTGCACAGCTAGAGAACCCAGAAACAGATCCACATAAATTCAGTGGGAAAAGCCCTTTTTAAAAATCGTGCTGGAGCTATTGTTCATCCAGAGACGAATATGTGAACCTTGGCCTGCGTCTCAGCCCTTTTACAAACGTTAACTCAGAGTGAATCATGGACTTATATGTAGACATACCATTTTTAAAACTTTCAGGAAATAGAAGAAAAATATTTATGATCTAGGGATAGACAAAGAGTTCGTAGCCTCAACACCAAAAGCATGATCCATAAAATGAAAAATGGGTAAACAGGGCTTCGTCAAAGTGAAAACAAAAATTTACTCCGGGAAATGCCCCTTTAGGAGGATGGAAAGACAAACTAGAGAGTGGGAGAAAATATTTGTAAACCACATATTTGACAAAGAACTTGTACGTAGAATATATAAACACTTACAACTCAGTAGTAAACATGCAAACAATTTAATTAGAACATGGGCAAAAGACATGAAGAAACATTTCATAGAAGAAGATTACAGTTGGCAAATAATCACGTGAAAAGATATGTTAACGTCATTAGCTGTTAGGAGGACACAAAATCACAAGGAAATATCACCACATACCGATTAGAATGGCTAAACTAAAAAATAGTGACAATACTAAATGCTGGTGAGGATGCAGAGAAACTGGGTCACTTACATGGTATGTTGCTGGCAGAAATGTAAAATGGCACACACACTCTGGGAAACAGTTTCAGAGTTTTTTTTTTTAATTAAACATGTATCTATCCTATGACCTAGAAATTGCACTTCCATTGTTTATCCCAGATAAATGAAGATACATATTCACACAGAAGTCTGTATATGAACAATTACAACAGTTTTATTTATAATAATCCCAAACTGGAAATAACCCAGATGTATTTCAGTGTGCGGGTGGTTAAACAAACCATGGTACCTGCATGTGATACGCAGAATACTGCTCTGCAATGGAAAGGAACAAACTGCTGCGTGCGGCAACCTGGACGAATCTCCAGAGAATTGTGCTGAATGCAAGAAACCAGTCCCCAAAGGTTACGAACTGTATGACTCCATTTATATAACATTAAAATGACAAAATCATAGGAATGGAGAGCAGATTAGTGGTTGCTAGGGGTTAAGGAGAGGTTGGAAGTAGAAAAGACAACACGACAGATCCTTGTGTAATGGAAATATTCTGCGTCCTGGCTGTGCAAACGTCAGTACCTTGGTCGTGATACAGTCCCCTAGTGTGCAAGAAATTACCATCAGGGGAAACTGGGTAAAGGATACAGGGGGTCTCTGTGTTATTTCTTACGTTGCAAGTGTGGTCCACCGCACCTCGCCCGGATTCTTTGCTGCTGTTAATTCAAACATTCCAGCAGACTTGGAAGTGGTTTCAGGAGGGAATCCGTGGATATTCGAGGCTCTAGTCCACCGTGGGGAACATTCCAGCATTATATATTGGAGGCCGTATAACTCATGGAATTAACATTGCACATTTTGAAGAAAGTCTTGAACCTCACAGTCAGATTTTTTTTAAGCACCAAGAAAATGAGGAAATCTTGGCGTGGGGTGCCGAGTGGAAAGCCCTGGTGTTTCCTCACGCCAGTAGTAAATCTTTCCTAGAAGTTCAGTGTGAGCTGGTTTCCAGCCTTTGGGGCCAATCTTAAAATAGATTGTTAGGTGTAACATGGAAGTCGAAAGCTGCATTGCTGGGAACTTTGGAGGCACGAGGGAATGCTACGTTGACTGCAACAATTAAAGAGGGAAGAGAGAAAGCAGAGCTTGGATGCCATGAGCCTAGGGCGGGAGCCACCCCAGAGCATTCGTCTGTATTTGGAGAGAACCAGTTAGGTTACACAGGCTCTGCCAAAGAGCCAAAAGGCTTTCGCAGGCGACACGATCCCCACACTCTCCGGGAGCGACGACTTCAGGAAGACCTACCTCTTCTCAGCTCTTTGGATTTCAATATCGTTTGAAATATCCATAAATCAGTTTTCCTCTAAGGCCTAATTCTCCCTTTCTTCTTCCCCCTAACCTGCCTCCTCAGGCAAACCACGTCTTCCTTTATTTTAAATAATTTTTAAAATTATTTAGTAGTCATGGTGTTTGTGAAAGAAAAATAAAAATTTATGAAAAAGAACAAAATGGAATGGAAATCGCTCACTGTTTCACCATGTTCCGCTTGACAGCTCATTGCAGTGCCCTGCAGGAAACTCCTGGGAAAAATACCCTGGCAATCGGAAAGCCAGCGAAAGCTCCCGCCCTCCACCCTGCAACTCTCTCCGCCATCATTTTCTTTATTCTCCATCTAGGTTTATTTGGAAGGTAGCTGGAGCGACTAAGCGTCCTCATCCGAAAATAACACCATGCCTCTGGGATCCTGAAAGCAGATTCTTTGAACACCCCCTCTCGCCTTGGCGTGCTGTAGCTCACATCCCCTGTGTTGTCTCTGCACCCTGCGCCTCCCTGCAGAGTGTCTCTTTGGAACCTTACTCTCCAGTCATTGAAACTACCGATTTAAGTCCCAGCTCAGCTGTCACCCCTTCTGCGAAGCGTCCTTCCTTTGTGTTCTCTGGGTCCTTCTTCAGCCCCGGGCATACTCTTGTCATCGTGCATTGGAATCTGAGACATTGCCGTCTAGACTTGTCCAGCCTCGTCTGTCCCTCTTTGTTTTGTGCGGCACACACTCCGCACGTGCTCGTAGCAGGAATGAATAACCAGTTATCAGGTGACAGCAGCGACGTGTTCTGATGGCCCTGAGGCTCCAGAATTGGATTTCCTTCTGATGATGGAAGATCTACTTCTGACGTGCATCTCCGAATGTTTAACTTTGTAGCAGAAAGATATTCCCTGAATACTTGTTAAACGCAGCAAGGAAGACTCAAGACCATTGTAAAAGAGGTCGAGATTCCTGCACAGGGGAGAGAGACTGAACTCAACTCTGCGTACAGCAAAGACAGCCAGGCATTTATAGCCAGAGGGAGGGGTGAGTAGACGGAAAATCACTCAGAGGAACTTGGTTAGACATCAAAGGTAGGAGGATCCTTGCTAAAGGCAGGAATCGAGGACTTAGGTATCAAGGGTGGGGGTAAAGAACTTGATCAGATATCACGGGTGGGCGGATTCTTGAGAAACTGACTTTGCAGGATTCTTTTGCTAAAACAGGGCTCAGGAGGCCAGTGTCAAGGCCTAGTCGAGAGGGGGACTCAGAGGAGCCTGACTGAAGTTTGGTCAAGGGCGGGAGTCTCCCTCAGTGTTCACGGAGGAAGTATTCGCCTTTCACTCGTCACGTGCCACTGTTTGTGCAGTGTTTGACTGCAAAGCCCGTCGCACAGGAAACCCACTTGGAGATAAGTGTGATTTTCAGACAAGGAAGATGTATCATTTATTTATGGCCATGGTAATGCTGTGTAACAAACAGCCACAAATCCCCAGTGGCTTAAAACTACAAGTGTTTCTCTAGCTCGTGGGTCTGCAGGGGCTTCTGCTGGGCTCCTTCACATGCCTGAGGCTTGGCCCACTGTGGGCTGACCTGGGAGACACCGCTGGGAAGCCTGGGACAGCTCCACTCCGCTGCATGTGACTTCCATCCCGCGGCAGGCCAGCCCCGGCACGGAGGAGCTCACGAGACACACGGAAGTGCCAGGGGCTTCTCCAAGCCTCTGCACGTGCCCAGTCTGCAAACCTCTCATTGGCCAGAGCAAGTCACATCCTGAGCTCAGAGGCTGAGCGGGAGGGCCCTGAAGGCGCCGTGGAGCTGAGCCGGGACACTCGGAGGGGGATGCATCAGGGCCATGAGTGCATCAAGCCACCAGAGAAGAAGGGAAGGCAGCCTCACAGTGCTGCCCTTGGCACTCTGGCGCATTCATGGAGCTGTCTTAGCCTGTCTCTCTCTTTTATTTGTAGGGCTACTTTCCCCCCAGACACACAAAAAGGAGCAGAGACCATTTCAGAGGCTGATATTTTGGAAGCCTGTTAACTCTGTAAAACAGGGTGTCTCCTATGTCCCCTCTTCAACTCACAATATGGCAGTGGAGACAGATACATATTCAGGAAATTATACTATGACCTGGCCAGGGCCATAATAGAGATTGTACATTCAACATTTTTTTTTTAAGCCACTGTTATTAACTTTGGTGGATATTTTCAAGGTTTACTAGGCTAATAAATAGCAGCCCCCTATAGCAGGACATGCGAGTCACTGAACTCATTGTATAGCGGGAAACATTCTGTCCTTGGAGGGCACGTGGCTAGTCTGGGTTCCCCAAATGCAGGTGCTGAGATGAGCCCTTGGGGGCAGGTGGTTTATCTGGGAGGTGATTCCAGGAAGCACAGGTGAGTGGGAATTGTCACCCAGGGAAGGGAGAAAGTCCCAAACAGGTGCAATTAGGAGCTGTTTACCAGTGAGCTGCGGGGACTTCATCTCCCTAGGGGTCCAGGCCTTGGAATCATCCTGCTGATGGCCGGCAGGCTGGCCTGTCTGCAGAATGTCATTCCTTACTGGGTGACGCTTTGCCTTAGAGGCGTTAAATCCCCTGCCCACCAGGCTGCCCTGGGAACACGTTGAGCAGCCTCCAAGGGAAGCCCTGGTGGGCGAGAGGCAGAGACGCAGAGGCAGGCGTTGGAGGAGGGGGGCACGGGAGGGCTCAGCACAGCTGCAGGTGGACTCAGGTGAGCCCTCAAGGGCACTGAGACCTTCACCAGAGAGCACTTGCTCCAGTGCTGAGTGGTCCTCCGGGGCTTCGTTGAGGAATTTGGTTTGGGTGTGTGCATTGACCCTAAGAAATTTCTGGACTAAACCTGGTGTAGCCATACCCCATGGAACAGAAATGTGAGTTCAGACCGTGAATGCACAGTTATTTTTAAAAGATGACCTTGGCTTTGTCCATGGGTGCTCTCTTCTCTGTCTGCTGAGCCATGGTGCAGAGGTTTATTATGCAGGCACCTGTCCTTGTCACAATTCTCTCGAGGTTGACCCACGACGTTGGCTCAGGCTTGTAGTTCCATTTATAACTGCCAGTGTCGGGCATGCATTGGTACTTGCCAGGAAGTGTGATTGTGAACTCACTGCCACGCACCTATCAGTAACGTGGCTGAGAACAGTCTTTGTGGGGGGCTGACCTGAAGGATGCAGAGCCCTCCCATTCATGCTTTTTCTATAAATGGGCACATGGCAATGACTTTAGGCTTTGCGGGCAAGACAGTCTCTGTTGCAACTACTCGACAAGGCAGTTGTAGCTCCAAAGCAGCCACAGACAATACATTAAGGAATGAATGGGCATGGCTGTGTGCCGATAAAGCTTTATTTACAAACACAGGCTGTGGGCTGGATTTGGCCCGCAGGCCACAGTTTGCTGACCTACACGGTACCATCTAACACTGGACAGATTAAGGCAAACTGCAGAGAGCGCCATCCTAGGACGTGGCATGTTTCCCTTCAGAATTAATTAACTTAGGTGATGCACTGTGGGGGATTACCACTAACCTGTAATTAATTGCTTTAGCTGACTTGCAAGGAGGAGGATGCACTGAACCATGACGTGGTTGATGGAGAAACTGCCCTGTCAAAGTCACCCTTTCAGATGCCTTTGGGGACATCTGCCCTGACATTTTGTACCGTTCTCTTTTTCAGAACACTTGCGAGCACTGAGCAATTGACTCATCTTTTGTTTGGGACCCTCTGAGTTGAACTGTGTCACCAATCAGATTTTCATTTTCACTCTGGCTCCTAGGAAATATCGAGTCCGATCCGTGCGTCCGCTGGCTCTGGTGTGCAGGGCAACACGGGCCACGGTCTAGAAGGCGCCTCGTTCTTAGATCGGGTCTCTGCGTTGTTTCTCTCGTTCTCTTCTCCATCTTCTAATACTCTGCCATGAGGCAGTGTATGTTTCCCCGTCCTTGGCCTCAAAGCCCTTCTGGAACAAGGCAGGACAGAAAGCAAAAGGAGGGAGGGGAAGAAGAAAGGACGTCCCTGATGTTTCTGGGCTTCGGAGACCGTATTTCTTTTAGCGCCTAAGTAATCACAGTTCGCATGATCTTTGGCTAGGTGCCCGTTCTACTTATTTCTGGCAATTCCCAAGGTGTCTACCAGGTGCCACAAGTCCACCCCTGTGGACCCTCAGGCGGGGGCATGGGCCCTAATCCAATGACTGGTATCTTTACAAGAAGGAGGTTTGGACACAGAGACACCCAGGGGAGAGGCCATGGGACTGCAGAGGCAGAGATCGGAGTGAGGCAGCCACAGGCCTCGACATGCTTCGGGCCAGTAGAGGCTGGAAGAGACAGGGCAGGCGTCTCCCCCGGAGCCTTCAGAGCAAGTGAGGCCCTGCTTTGGACTTCTGACCTTCAAAACCAGGAGAGAATAAATTTCTGTTAGGTTCCCAGTTTGTGGTCACCTGTTACGGCAGCCCCAGGAAACGACTACAGGGGTCCGTAAGCCCTAGGGCCATCGCTGTCGAAGGGGGGCTGTACTGAGAGAGGGGGCGATGGATACTGCAGGTGCCCTGCCTGTGTCCCTGTGGGGACTTGAGTCACTGTGGGCACCTGAGCGCCTGCGGGAGCATGTTCTGCCTCGACGCACGTGGTCGGCCAGAGACCTGACGCCCCAGCCGCAGCTGTGACCAGCAATGGGGCTTGGTGGATCAACACGCCAGCTTCGCGCTCCATGGTTGGGCTGACTCTGGGGTGTGCCCTGCATGGTGACTTGCTTGAACACACACCCTTGGTGACTTCCTTTCCCTCCCAGCTCCCCTGTGGTGCCTCCTGGGGTCACCCCCAATAAATACTCGCTCACTCCCTGGTCTCAGCAGCTGCTTCTGGGGCAGCCCAGGTGGAGCCGGAGAGCAGGCAGAGGACGACGGAGCAGCATCCCGGCGGAGCCTGGGGGAGGCGCGGGGTCCAGGGCTCGGGTGGGGGAGCTGACCTTGACGAGAAGACTCAGGGTGGAGGAAGGAACGTAAAGACGGCTGTGGACGGGGGCAATTTAACAAACGAGAAAACTGAGATGAGAACCTCCAGGGAAAGAAATCCAGTGGGATCGATTTCTTCACCCTCTTTAAAAAATCATTATCAAAGTAAAATATCCACCTGATTAAAAGAATCGAGTAGTCTGGATAGTGCTCTAGCCAGGGGGGTTGGGCGTGGGGGGGCGGCAGCTCCTCGGCCCCACCTCTCGTGCCTGGCTCCTGGCCCTGCTTCCTGGAGGCCACCTCCTGGGAATAGGTTCAGGTTTCCGTGCCGTCCCCGTGCCTCTGAAGGGCAGGCTCTGTGGTTTACTTTGGGGTTTGCCCTCCTCGGGCGTTGACTGCCGACTCCTGCTCTGCAGGTGGCGAGGGCTGGTGGGTGGGCAGAACGGGAAGGTGCCCCAGATTCCGGCCGCCGGTGCACACGTACCTTCTCCCCACTGCTCAGTCAAACACTGTTCTGGGTGCAGCTGATGCAGTTAAGGTCCCGAATCACTTGACTTTAAGACAGGGAGACACTGGATAGGCCTGACCTAACCACAGGAGAGCGCCATGCCTGGGTCTAGAGCCACCGATGGAGGGAGTCAAAGGTTCGGAGCACGTGGGGGATTGATATGCGAGGAGTACCCCGTCGCTGGCTTGAAGATGGAGGGGCCACGTGGCAAGGAGCTGCAGGCACCCCCAGCTGACAGCCACCGAGGAAACGAAGTTCTCAGTCCTACGGCCCCAAGGACCTGAATTCTGACACAGCCATGTGACTGTAGATGAGGACCCTGAGCTGCAGACCACGATGTAGCCCTGGTTTCAGTCCTGTGAGTCGAAACCCCGAGCGCAGAACTCAGCCACGCTGCGCCTGGTCTCCCGACCCGCAGAGCTGAGGGCTCCCGAATGTTGTTTTGAGCCTCTAGGTTTGTGGTGACTTGTCTTGCGGCGTAGGTACTTGATACACGTGTGTCAGACGGTGAGAGGACTGCGTCGCCACGCCATTCCTCATCCCCCTGCCGTGCTCTGCCAGCCTAGCTGTACTGGCACCTTAGCCGCCTTTGCAAGTTCAAACCCTGGTCTTCCATGGCCCTGTCTCGTTCCAGCTGCCCAGGGGCAGGTCCTCCAGGACCCCTTTCATAAGCTGTGGATATCTTCATTGTCGTGGGCCATATGGTCTCTTTGGAAACTAAACTCTGCCTTCGTAGCAAGACAGCAGCGTGGACAATATGTCAATAATTGGGCATGGCTGTGTGCCAATAAAACTTTATTCACACACACAAAAAAAGAGCCCATCCACCTCCCAGGCTCCGACTCTATCTCCTCTGTCCGGGGAACCATTGCTGTCACCAGATCAAGGCTGCTACCCTTGGCGCACCCTTGGCTCCATCCTTAGGAATCTATTTCCAATTCATGAAAAGCAGATTTCTGATTGATGTGCAGTAGGGGGCACCCTGGGAATATCCAGGCCTACCTTTCTCCTCGCCAGTGACTTTTAAAACAGTTTGCTTCTATCTGACTCTATCGGAGAGAAAGGCAGAGGCCCCCTGGGGTGGGACGATGGAGACCCGGCTCCTGCCAGCTTGTGGTGTAGGATTCCGCGTTCGGGACAGTGAGTTTGAAACATCCCTTATAAACAAACTTGAGCCTCCGTCAGCCCATGCAGCTCCAGCCAGGGGTCACAGCTGGAAACATTTTCATGGGAAATTCAGAGTTGTCAAAGGCATTTATCCGGTATTTTATTGTAATTGGTTAATTTATGCTTTATTTACCTTGTGGATCGGATCTGAAAGTTAAGGCTGGGTAATGCCTCTCTTTCTGTTCCATGCTGTCAGGAAAATAGATGTCTCCTTAGGCTTGGGATTTTTTTTTTAAGATGAGACATGGAGCTTTGGAATAAATTTTCCACCGCTCACAACAGGCAGCCCCCAGCCTCCGGCGCCCGTGTTCTTCTAAGTCATAGAAAACTAGTTTCTGCTGAGAACAGTCAAATGCTTCACCTTAGGCTGCAGAACCTGGAAGTGACCTTCTGGGATCCACGTTGCTGGAAGTCGGTCCGGGAGCTTTTGGAATAATCCGCCTCGTGACTGCAGAACAATGAGCAAACGCGGTAGCACCTTGCCCCGTGGATGCAGATCCCGGAGCCAGGCGCGCACTCGGGCAGCTTCTCCCTGCACGTGGCCGTACGCCTGGGACGTGCCACTGTCCTGCCTCGGCATCAGGGAGCTGCCGGGGCGCTTGTGCATGTTAGCGCTGCTCATCATTTTCAATTGTTCTCCAAATAAAGCAGGCCCTGGAGCCCAGGCGAATGCCAGAGAAGGCATTTTCCACTGGGTGTGGGCCCAGAATAAATAACCAAATCTGCTCCTCCAAGCACCACTTGGAAATAGATTTTAATTCAGACCAGTTGGAAGCCACGGAAGGAGGCGGAAGAGAGCAGGAGGGTCAAAGCCAAAGGCAGTGAGCGCCCCAGCGTGCTTCGCCGAGGACGTGTGCTCCTGCGTTTGTCACCTGTGACCCGGTGACAGCACGCGGTGTCTCTCTCTCTGTCTCCCTCTCTGCCCCTCTCTGCTCCTCTTTGGCTCTGTCTCTCCCGTGCCTCCCTCCCCTCCCCGCCCACCCTCTCTCCCAAGCCCTTCACCTTGCGGGGAGGGACGCCTGCTAATCTTGCAGCAATTACAGAAGGTTACAAACACACTGCAGGATAGCCGGTCCCGTGACCCTGCGCCCAGCTTCCCCACCGTCACACCTCACGTGACAATGGCGCCACATCAGAACCGGGAATCCAACGTGAGCACAGCGTGTGTGTCTGATTCTCCGTCACTGCCCTTCATCCTTTCATGCTCAGTTTCATTCTGCATTTATTCTGTTTTGAGGTTTATTAACTTGCTCAAACAACACGGATCTAATATTTTTATTCTTCGGATGGAGGTGCCCTCTCTTCTCTATCTGCTCATTCTTGGGTTGACTGGGCCCCTCTGCCAGGCACGCCTACGGGGAGCAGAGAATTTGAGGAAGGAAGGCTTGACCTTGCTGGGCTGCATTTGAAGTGCTCTCACATCCCTTGCCGTATTCAGTCTTCATTTATTTTCATTTACTAAGTGAGAGGAGATGGAACTGAAACGGGCTCAGCTCGCGGTTGGTGCGGAGCTCTCATCACAGAGTTGATGAGAAAGCTGCTCAAACGCACACCGAGATGGATCCGTGGCCAATCCCCATGTGTCCGTCAGGCGGGCAGCCTCCGTGACCTGGTGATTGCGGGCCGAGCTGCCCACGAGCCCTGGCATCTGGCAGGAACGGGGGAAGCAGCTCTTCCAGTCCCTCGGCCTGGTCACCGGCCTGGGCCGTCACCAGCATGGAGTTTGCAGCTGAGCTGGGAAGCAGAGGGAACCCACTGTCTTCCATCCTGGCGAGACCCCTGGTGGGGTCTGTGACTGCTCCGGAGATGTCACTGGAGCAGATGTGCAGCTTCTGGCCCCTTCGACCTCTAAAAGTGGCCTTTTCTTTGAGTCACGTGTGGGGCAGTTGGTTAGCGACCCAGGACTTGTACCCAGGACTGACCAGTTGAGGGGGTTCCATCAGGGGCTTGGGCTGCTCTCTCTCCACTGGTCTCAGCGTCCCGCATGGGGATTCAGCTGGGACAGCGGGGGAGAGTGAGCGACACGTTGTCTGTCCATCCATGGGGGGCTCAGGGAGCTTCCAAACCAGTGGGCAAAAAGGAGGAGCCACAGAGGCTGGAAAAGACTGGGGACCCCACTTTGTCCCAAGTCGACCTTTCTGGAACATTCAACAGCAGAGGGTGACTGAACTTGAGGTTTTCTTTTTCTTTCCGAACAAGCTGTAAATAAAAACAAAGGAAACCAGGCTGCTGGGGGGACAATACTTGCCGGTTTCCAGACACGCCCACTGCCTCTCTGGGCTGGGGGGACACAGTGGGTGCCTCGATTGAGGGGCACAGTTCAAGCAAGGCCGCCCCGTCGGGCTGGGGGACAGGTGAGGAAGAAAAGTCTCCTGTGAGAGCTCAAGTCCAGGTGCACACGCAGCCCGCAGAGAGCGAGCTACCCCAGCTAAATAGTTTGCAAAGGACGTTTACTTCTGCTGGATGGTACTTCAGAGAATCCAGCCTTCTTTACGCTTTCCGAATCTCTCCGTTAACGTGGCATCGGCGTCCGGGAGATACAGCTGCAAACAGGCCAGATCTGGAAGGAGAGGCTTTGCTGGGTGGGTTTGTGGAGGGAACCAAGGCCAGTCAGACGTCCCCAGGAGCCTAAGGCATGGAGCCCGCACCAGGACGTTGGAAGGGGGACTAGCAACAGAGGGTTGGGTCCAAAACACATCAAGGATTTAAAATCAGTCGAGGATGATGACGGTGGTGCTGCTGATGGCAGTGAAAGTGATGGTGGCTGACGATGATGGTGGCGATGACGATGA
>CAUYSK010088272.1:0-67785 GCA_963575035.1 Avahi laniger | reverse complement strand
TGTCCAATTAATTTCTTTCTATTTTTGGTAGAGACGGGGTCTCGCTCTTGCTCAGGCTGGTCTCGAACTCCTGAGCTCAGAACGATCCGCCCGCCTCAGCCTCCCAGAGTGCTAGGATTACAGGCGTGAGCCACCGCGCCCAGCCTAAATAGTTTTTTAAATCTAGTCTTTCCTAGGAGTTCATTGGATCACTTAACTTCTCTGTCAATACTGGAAACTGAGTGTCCTTCTGGAAAACTTTTGGGATTAAATAAATATCTTCAGATGACTATTTTCATATGTAGCAGTATTAGGCTTAATGTTCTTGACCATAGTTTCAAAAACGTAGATGTTTAAATAAACATTGCCCTTTTTTATTTTCAGTGTCTCTCTCATTGCTGCCTTATTACTACTATATTATGTCACTATGGCTTTCTTAAACTCCTTCCAAACCGATAGCCTGCTGTTCCACAAACTCATGTTGAACTTTCCTATCATCGTGCCTTTGCTTTGATTTCATGTTGTTAACTACGGTTTTTAAAATGTAGGTTTTATGTTTTTGTGGACTTTTAGGTTTTATGTTTTGTTTTTATAGAAATATAGAATTCATGTTTTTGACCACAATTTCTAGAATGTAAATATTTATACAGATACTGTCATTTTTTTCCTGAGCATAATGAGTCCTGCTTCTCGTTACTCTCTTTTTCCTACCTTTTATTCCCTGTTATTCCGTTTTAGACTGCATTATTTTCTATCTTAACAAAGCCATGGCGGGCCAGGCGCGGTTGCTCACGCCTGTAATCCTAGCTCTTTGGGAGGCCGAGGCGGGCGGATTGTTGGAGCTCAGGAGTTCGAGACCATCCTGAGCAAGAGCGAGACCCCGTCTCTACTAAAAATAAAACAAATAAATTAATTGGACAACTAAAAATATATAGAAAAAAAAAAATTAGCCAGTCATGGTGGCACATGCCTGTAGTCCCAGCTACTCAGGAGGCTGAGGCAGTAGGATCGCTTGAGCCCAGGAGTTTGAGGTTGCTGTGAGCTAGGCTGATGCCATGGCACTCACTCTAGCCCGGGCAACAGAGTGAGACTCTGTCTCAAATAAATAACTAAATAAATAATATTAAAATGTGATTTTTTTAAAATTTATTCAAATTGATATACTGTCACTTATTTTTTTACTTTTTCCTGTTTTTTATCTTATGAAATATTTCAACAGAGAAGTATAGAGACTTAATCTATTTTTTACCTAGTCAATCTTGACATATTTTCATATTTGTTTTAGATTTTTTAAGTAAATCTAAACTTTACAAATATAGTTTAAGCCCCCTGTGAACTCTCCAATTCATTTCTCTCTCCCCAAAAATACTCACTACCCTGAAGGGAGTAAGTTTCCTTTCTATCAATATTTTTAATCTTTTACTACCTGTGTTTGTATATAGCCATTAAAATAACAGTATTGTTACTATACCACTTTATATAAGTGGTATCAAATGTTATATATCCATTTGCATCTTATTTTTTTGTTGCTTAACACTATGCTTTTGACATTTATCCATGTTTTATATGCAGTACATATTTAATCATTTTAAATGATATATAGTATTCATTGAATATACATGCCAAGTTTTTCTGCTGTTTGTGGACTTTGAGGTTCTTTTTATATATTTCCTACTTTAAACATTTTGTAGAAAGCATTTGTACATGTCTCATGTGCACATAAACGAGTTTCTCTAGGGATATGGCTTGACATGGAACAGCTGGTCTGGGTTATCATTATCATAATGACAGGTAATGTTTACTAACTGTTCGAAGTGCTCTATGTGTATTTATTTATACAAAACAATAGGTAGACATTATTATTATTCTCATTTTACAGGTGAAGAAAATGAGCTATAGAACAGTTATTTGTCCAAAATCCCACAGGTAGAAAGTGTCAAAGCTGTGATTCCACTGATGTATGTTCTTAGCAACCACACTGTACACAAACTCTGGGGAGTATGCACACCATCAACTCATCCATATATTGCCATTTTGTTTTCCAAAGTGGTTTTGCCAATTTATAATCTCACCAGCTAATAGGAGTGTTTTTTATAAGTTCTTAATTTGTAAAATTAAAAAACAACTCATTCATTCGGTTTCGTTTGGAATGTTTAAGATCTGTAAAATCCTTTTAAAAGTCTGAAAACCACTTCCTTGCATGACACTGTCTAGAGGAACATGGTTTATATACTTTATTACTTGACACTGTTTAGAAGAACATGCTTTTATAGGATTATAAGGCTAGGATCCTTGGCCTTCAGAAGGCTCAGCTATAGGAAGTTTTCTTGAATTCATCTGGATCCAAACTATTCTGTCAACTATCCAGGCTCAAAATCTCAGTAACCTTTGATTGCTCTTCCCTTTCTCTCTTCCTCACTTCTTCCCCTATCCTCCCTGGAATTCCTTACCATGTGCCTAAGCCACGTTCAGCCAATCTGTCCTGTTCTAGTTCCATAGCCTAATTCAGATTCTTAACACATCTTTCTTGGCAATATAGTAAAAAACTTAAACCAGTCTTTTTCTCTAGAATCTCCCGGAAGTGATTTATCTATACACTACTACTTAAGTGATCTTCTTAATATAATAATTATATTATTCCTCTAGTCACAAACTTAGTAATGTCTTACTGTATACCAAATTAAGTATAAAATAACCTACCATTGTTCCCCATAATTTTGCTTTCAAGTTGTTTACTGCCTTATCTCCTGTTACTACCCTATTTTCTTTCAGCGGAACACAGATAGATCTGGGGTAGAGCATCTTTAACAAGTTTTCAGGTGGTGCTGATGGTGCAGGTCCAGTGTGCTAATCAGTAGGACCTGCATGGGGTCTTTAGATGAGCTGCTCATTGGATATATGTTGGAATAGAATTAAACCTCTTTTGTTAAAGTGTAGAGAAACTGACTTTCCTAAAGGTCTCAGGGACTAAGGCATTCAATCTAGAAGAGATGCTTTTAATTTTGAAAAAAAGTTTTAAACTTACAGAAAAGTTGCAAGAATAGTACAATGAACTCGTATCTTTTACTTTAATTTGCCGGTGGTTTATATTTTGTTGCATTTGCACATTGCTCTCTGTATGTATGTGTATGTATATACATATGCTTTTCTCTTGAACTATTTGAGTGTGTCTTAGTGATGTCAGATCTTTACCCCAAATACTTATGTGTGTATTACCTAAAAGCAAAGACTTTCTCTTATATAACCAGTATAATTAATCAAAATCAGGAAATTTAACATTGATTGATACTGTTATCTAATTCACAGTCAAAATTCAAATTGTGTCTTGTGTTCTAATACTGTCCTTTATAACTGTGTTCCCCCACCACCACCAATTCCAGGATCCAATCCAAGATAATGCAGAAAATTTAGTTGTAGGGAGATATTTTGAGATTATGTAAATATCTCATTCCTCATCAAACTTATATTAGTTTTAGTATTTACTAATAATTTTCTAACTCCATCATTTCTTTTATATTTATAGTTTTAATTCCACTATAAAAAAGAGCTTTCCTTTCTTCCCCATTTATTTATTACGTCAGTATAAACTCATAGAATCTTATTTTATGGGCAATAATCTGTTATTATCATTATTTATTTTGATGTTAAAAATAAACAATTTTATTTCATTTTTATTTGTCCAACGGGAGCCCCTCAGGCTAGTTCCTGTGTGTTTTTGATATGTTCTCATTATTATTTGAGCACTTCCTTATATTCTGAATTAACAGATGTTCTAGGTTCATATTATACTTTCCCTGCCCAAGACTTGAAATTAGCCTTTTTTTCTAAGGAGCTCTGATTTCTTTAAGTGAAAAATACTGTTTAGAAATCAAGATCTGGGTGCTAGGTGTGCTATTCCTGTTGCTTCTAGGCTCTCTCAGTCAACAGAGCAGGAGATACACTGACAGTCTATTACAGTCCCACACTGCAGCGTACACTCATGTCTTCCCCCCTTTCCATGTTTGTAACTGGTTCTCCAGCAGTAAGAATCCTTTCTCCTTGCTACTTCTTTTATTCAGGCAAATCTGTTATTTAAAAATTAATACATATTTATTTCAGAAAATTTTAATCATAAAATAAAAAGAAGAAAATAAAATTATCTTTATTCTTACCCAAAAATAGCCATTGCAGTATATACTTCCATTTCTTTTTATTTTCTAAGTGTATATATATATATATATATAAAATATAGAAATAATATATTTTATCCTTTGTTTTTAAAATGGGATTGGGAATAAAATTGCTAAATGTAAAATCTTACACTTGTGAGGCATTTTTGCCCTTCTGCCACACTATCAGAAATATAATTTCTTGGAATCCTGCTATTTCAGACCGATATGGGCTTTATTTCTCATTCTGATTTTGTGACTGAGAAATCTTAGTGAAGTCCTTTCTGAGCCTTAGTTTCCTAATCATTAAAATGAGAGTAATAATAAATAAATAAATTTTTATATTAAATAATACATATAAATCACCAATTACAGACTTAGTGTGACAGGAAGTCAGCAAATTATAACCATTTTGCAGACTATCAAAACAGTTATTTATATGTGGAGACAAATAATTCATTAATAAGTGTTAGTATGCTGAATATATTGTACTAGATTAAAGCACTTTTAAGGCAAGAAGTGCCATATCTTATGCTAGTAAAGAAAATATTTGCAATAGATCTTTTTAAAATAAATGGACAATATGAAAACATATATGTGAATATGCATAATATATACCATATTTAAGGCAAAGTTGATTCTACCTTCACTGCATATAAATCCATAAATTAGGAATCAGTCTTATATACACCAAAAGATTGATGAATACATGTGTTATTTGCTGTCGGAATGTGCTTGGTCAGCCTGTTTTTAACTTTTATGCTTGTATGAAGTAATGAAAACATTGACTTTCCACAGTCAACCAAATATTTGTTTTGCTGCTACTTACTCATTACTGTAGACTAAATAATTTTTCTTGCCTTCAGCAGCATAAATATGGTTTTAGTCCAGGCTTTAGAAACTTCAGCTTTAATTTTATGCCTGTGCATATAATGCCATATGTGTGCTTGTATAATAAAATTGTAAATACTTTATCTTCTGTTGTATGGCAAAGGAACTCATTGTACTCAGGTGTACAAAAGTGATTCCAGAAGAAAAAGATAATGGTATCTGCTAAAATGAAGGTGGGAAGGGAGGCGGGGGGAATGCTTGCTGGCATGGAACATAGAAATATAACTCTCCTAAAGAAAAAAGCAGACACTGAAACTCCTAAATGTTTAAAACAGGGCATCTTGTGTGCTTTTCAATAAAAACTGGTGATAGCTGTGGTAAAATGTTTCATCAGTATGATTGTACTCCTAGGTCACAAAAGAGGTGGACAGGGAAAAAAAATGAAGTTAATGAATAAAACAAATGTTATCCCAGATAATGTCCCTGTGTGTGTCTTACTAAGGAAAAATATAAGGATTTATAAAATATATTTGATTTCAATTTATAAAGAAATTGAAGTTATCAAAAAATACTAATCATGAACAAAGCATTTTATAATTAACATTCAAACGGTGGCACAGTGATTTTCACTACAGTATACAATGAAGTTCATTTCATTTCAAAGTCAAGGGTAGCTAAGCCTGCCTCAGCCTCTTAGCATCTACTACCCCTATCTTACCACTTAGGGAATGGGAGTATAATACCCTCTTTACTTGCTGATGTATACCACTACGAGTTTCTGACAAACATGGCACATCTTGGTGACAGTTCATTTATTCAACAAATACTTATTTGATATCTACTATGTGCCAGGCACTCTTTTGGACACTTTGGATACATCAGCAAACAAAATAAAGACCTCTGCCCTCACAAACTTTGCATTCTACCTATATTTGCAAAGTCCTTAGCACGTTGTACATTTCTTCTCATGGTCCTAAGATGTCTACAGCAATTCTAAGCATCACATCTTCACAGAACATCATCTAAAGCAGAAAAGAAAAGTAGAAGCAAAAGGGCTTTCTCTTCTTGGGCATTTCTCTTTATGGGAAAGAAAATCTTTTCCAGAACCCCCTAAAAGATTTCCCTTTGCCTATCATTGGTCAAAACTGGATCTACTGAGAATGAACATGTGACCTGGGCCAATCACTGACAAAGAGCACATTTCTTAACTATAAGCAACCAGAAGAAACCTATTACCACAACTACCAACTCACCTGCACCTGTGCCGTGGGTTTGCCTGCGGGAGCTCCGGTAACTATGGATGAACTCTTCATAGTCCCAGGCCAACTCCTCCACTCGTGCCTTAGATCCTGCCCTTCTCACTTACTTGCAGACATCACTCCCACAGTTCTCTTCTTTCTCTCCTGCATTATATTTCTCTCTTTACTGTATTTTCATGCTCTTTCATAAGCATGAAAACATGCAGTAATTTCTTCATTTAAAAAAAAAATCTTCTCTTGTCCTCTCATCCTCCTCTAACTGCTGCCCTTTAGGTCTGTTTCCTTTCCCAGAAAAAGTCCTTGAAGGAATTTTTGTGCTGACCATCTCCCAATTCCTCTCCATCATTTCCTCTTAAATTCACTCCAGTTAGACTTCCATCCCCACAAATCAACTGGTTAGCCCTCTTCTTAATGATCTGTCACCAGCATTTTATAGTGTTGATCACTCCCTCCTCTTTGAATCACCTTCTTTACTTGGCCTCCAATTCTTTTTCTTTCTTATACTACACTTTTGTAATGTCTTTCAATATCACGGATTTACATATCATCTATATGCTAATAATTCCCCAAGTATTTAAGCAGCATCTTTATCTTAATGTGTCTCAAATTAAACTATTGATCTTATCTGCCAGACCTGTTCTTCCTGAAGTCATTCCTATGTCAGTTAATTTTGGAGTCATCCTTGACTCCTCTTTCTTTTATACCCCATTCAATTGATCAGAAAATTCAGGGTAGTCTGACTGTCCGGCCTGGTCAGAGCCTCAGTCATCTCCCACCTAGATTATTGAAATTGTCTCCTAATTGATCAATTTGTTTCTACCAGTGACCTCTGAAAGTCTTCTCAACATAGCAGCCAAGATGATCCTTAGAAAACTCAGTTCAGATCTTGTCAATCCTTTTTTTTAACCCACCAATGTGCTTCATAAACGCCAAAGCCCCTATATTTGTCTATTACACTGTATACAATCTGTACCTTTTCCCCTTCTCTTTACCTCTCTGATCTCATCTCCTTATACTTCCCTCTCATTCAGTCTGTTATTGGCACAGTAGCCTCTTTGGTGATCTGAGTACACTTTTGGCATGCTCTCTGCCTCAGGGCCATTGCACATGCTGTTACCTTGTCTGGACTGCAGTTTCTCCAGATATCCCCATGCCTCATCTCCTTAGCTCTCAGGTCTTTTCTCATATGTCACCTTCTCATTGAGACTTTCTTTGACCACCCCTGCCCGGCACTCCCTAAGTTGCTCTTCCCTGCTTTATTCTTCTCTGTGTTATCTTGTCACCTTGTGATATGTTTTACTTATTCATTGTTTTCTGCCTTCCCCACCAGAATTTTTGTCTGTTTTCTTCATTGTTGTTTTCCTCACACCTATAACAATGTTTGACATTCTCAAAAAAAAAAAAATATTTGGAAAACAAAGAAGTGAATAAATAAAAGATGAACTGAATGATTTAAAATAGTCATAGTTTGTCCTTTGATATTGAGCATTCAGTTGCCTAAACCAAATCTGCTTTTGTTAGCAAGAAAAAAGGTAGAAGAATTATTACTTGGGCAATCAACTGTGTCCAATGTAATTCCATACTTGTGAAAAACTTTATACTTTTTTTCCCTGCCTTTTCCCCTCATTTCTCTCTGACAGGAGCCTGTGAGAATGGTAGGACAGGTGGTATTTTGTGCAAGGAAATTGTGACTCAGATAAGTTAATTGATTTTCCCCATGAGCACCAATACAACTGATAGGACCTAGCTTGCCTGGTAGCCACTGTAGTCCTCTTTCCATAATGATAACAGTCAACATCTAATATGATATTTTGTAGAATACTGGATAATACTTCATGTGAGCCAAGAGAGCAAACCTTTACCTTCAGAAAAGTGATTATGAATTGGTCTTTTTTCTATTTGCCTGTCATTTGAAAATTTAAAAAATAACCTGACTATATATTTAACGTAAGATTCTACTCTTTTCTATGTCTTGGATTAAAGTATTTTTGTAATAATTGACAAATTAGTTACTGATATCTTATATTTACTACCAGTATATACTTTTTATACAATGGAATGCTTCGCCAGCAGATTCCTCCACATTTTGCCCACATCATTCCCTTCTCTTCCTAATCAGAAGTTATCTCCCACAGTAACTATTCAAATGAAAAACACAGTCAAAATACTCAAAATGCTAAATAAATTTTATTTATTGTTAGTTTTAATCAACAAAGTAAGGTGAGCAGGCATGATTGTTACCTTTTTTGTTAGTTGATAGTAAAATATATTTGTAAACTCTTTTACCTAGAAGGAATTATTTAAAGTAATCAAGTAAGCTAGGGTGCTGGTACATTAGCTATGTAAATATGCACAGACATGTATCACAAATGTGTACACGTTATCTAATGCATGTAACAAAATATCTAACACTAAAACTATACTGAATGTAACTCATTGCCTGTTTGACATTTCAAAATGTATTCTAGATTTTGTGGCTGCTTTTGGTGGATATCAGGGACATCAGTTATCACTGCATTGTGGATAAAGAGATGTTCACATTCATGAACCTGAGACAAAAGGGTGATGAGCATCCATTATTCAGTGAAAAAAACACAGTGGCTTCCCTCACGTTCTAAATGGGATTTGAGAGTGGAGCAGATGAAAGCAGATGGGTTGTTTGTCTCAGACTCGAGAATGCATACATGTGTGCTGCGTTTAAGAAAGATGTTTATTAATGAAACTGTTTCCATTTGCCCTTATTAGCTGTTCTAGCTATAATAGTTACCTGTCTTAAGGTTTTACTTCTTCCTGCAACTATACAATTTCTTTTCCATCGCTTTTTACATTGGCATCATAGGTTGAATGTGGTCTTTGATTGGCATGGTAAGTAGTCAGGCCTCTCAGCTGATGAGGACTTACTATTTTTGACTTCACTCTTCTTCTTATGCTTAATCTGCCTGGTGCAAAAGAACCAAACAGCATCTTACATCAACTAGAATTAAGCTCAATTGCTGGTAAACATGTCTATGTGACCAGTTATTATTTCCTCTAGACTTATATTTTTCATTTGAGTGTTTGAGTGCCTTCTTGGACACATTGGCCATTTACTTAATTTTCTTTGATCCGTTGTTTTTAAAAAACTGAAAACATTTCTTATATCAGCAACCTGTGATAGTCTATTCCAACCATATTTCCATCTATCTTCTTACTGCTGCTTCCTAAAAAGGAAACATTCACTCCAGCCAGCAACTGTTCCACCTTGTTTCTCATCAGTAGGGTTGGCACCAGTTCAAGTTCTGTCAACACTGTTTCATCAGATAAAGCTGTTGGTAACATAAAGGATGAGGAGGGTGGTGAGGGTACACACAATTCAAGCGCCAATGAGCAAGCAAACAGCATTCTTACTGATCCCGTGTTAGCCTGTGCGCCTGTGCTCCTGCTTGAAGACTAGTCTAATTTAGCTGTACCTTAGTGCTCATGGTGTCATCTGCCCATGCTTGTAATAGTTGAGTGATTTGGATAAGAATACATGTTTTCTGGTTTTCATTGACAAAATGGTTAATAGTTAAGCTTTTGTACTGGATCTTTATATAAATATCATTTTTATAAGTTAAAAGGCTAATCAGAATATAAGCAGTATGTCTGCAATCTGTTATCATCTGTACTGTCTCACTAGTTATTAAAAAAAATTGGATATGCTTCACTTTGAAAAAATGTTATGCAGTATGCTAAGTTTCAACTCATCTGACATAATGATGATCTTCTAGAGAGCAAGAAAAGAAGTGTCAGACAGAAATATTCTCTGTGGGTTTCCCCTCTTTGTAGAAAGAAATCTGGCATTATACATAATTTTTTTTCTGATTCGGGAAAAGACGTTGGAGAGAGCCTTATAAATCGTATCAGTCTGTTCCAAGGGATAACCCTCATTGTGAACGTTATCAGTCAACCACAACCACACAGAATCACCTTCTGTGTTATGTGAGTGTAGTTGTGTCAGATCAGGAAAAATGTAGTCAAAAGCTCCAGTCTTTGAATTCTCTGCATTTGTTATGTCGTTGCTGTTAAGGGTTCAGGGATGCACAGAGAGTTTCCAGGCAGTTACGCCATCTTGATTACCTGCTTCATCTTTATTCTGCTGCCCTGAACCGTTTGTGAGCCTTTAAGAAATCGTTAATCCTGTTTGTTTAAGGTGTAAGCTAGAGGCAGATGTAGTCTCTAGGTTAGCGGTTAGAGGTTAGAACAGGGTTTTTTAAATTATAGGCAATAATTCACTAGTGGATCATGAAATCAACAGTGTATCTTAATCAGCATTTTTTATTTAATGAAATGGCATAGACCAGGAAACATCAGAGTCTATTACATATATGTGGGTAAATATTGTTTTGTGTGGGTAATGGGTGAAAACTGTCTTATGACATTTTGAATTTTTAAAATTATATTTAAACAATATGAAATTGCCATTTTAGTAGGTAAAAACAATATAATGTAATTTTTTATGGTTAAACCTTTTAGATATAGTTTTATATATAATAGTAAATATATACCAAACATATATATGTGGAATTCAGGTGAAATATGTTTTCTATGTATTTGTAGTCCAAAGAGTTCACTGGATTAGAGTAAATGTCTAATAGCACTGTACTAGGTCCAGAAGAAATCTATGACACTTCTAAAAGAGCAAGACTAATTCATGGAAACAAATATTTTATAATTAATAGTCAAACAGTATCAATAATTAATAGTCATAATTAAGCTATATTCATAATTGATAGGAAGTATTTCAAGTGCTAAAATTTGGCATGCAGGTGAACTATGAGATTTAGAGACATTCAGAGCAGTGAGAACTAATACCATCAAGAAAAGATTTCTCCTTGAGGGAGGTGAAATGAAGAAACTAGAGAAGAGGGGACAGAATATCATGTTTCATTTCTGTAACGTGAATTTAGTAATAGTCTACATAACCTAGATTCTGTAGTAGAAGCAATCTATGTAAGGCAGAAATCATGAATAGTAGATAATCTTGATGAAATAGGATCAGAAAATACTTTAAAATCGCTGGCTTTAATACATCAAGGGTGTACTGTTTGGGAAGACTTAAAATCTCACTTTGGAGCTTATGGTACCTTATAAAAAAGCTTTAATTGTATTTAGATTTTTTTTAGGTATGATTTTTCTTTTCAGAACCTTGAGAAACATAGAATTATTACCTCAGGGAAATTATTATTTTATTATACTTAGCAAATTAAAGTTTCCTAAAATTTATTAAAAATGAATGTGAAATCTAAGACCTCAGGGATAATTATTTTGGAAAGTGTTGCATTGTCTAGATACCTAGGAGTATTTTTAGAGACAAACAAAATTTATCATCCGTTAATGAGGATTTGGTGTTTGTATATTTTTCTGAGTGAATTGAATTCGATGTAGATAGCAAAATTCTGGGTTATCCTCAAAGCAAATCTGTTTTTTATATATTTCTCTTGCAAATTCCACCGGTCTTCCCACAGGTTTCTAGTCTGAGCCTTATGTCCTACCACAACCATTTCAGACACAGGTTTTTTTGTTGCATTATTTTAACAACCTGCTAACATGCTGCCAACAGATCTCTGTTGCTAATCTCAGATCCTGCCAATACATTCTGTGTGTGGCTTTTCTTAAACACAAATATGATCATGTGTCAATCCCCTACGTAAAGTTCTTTAATGGCATCTCATTTCCTACAGCATAAAGCCCTTTGCATGGCATGCAAGGCCTTACGTGGCCTACACTTTCCCTATCACACTAATCTCATCTTTCACTATGGATCCATGCTCCAGACAGACTAGATTTTTCTGTCAACATATATAATCCTATTTCACATGTTGGCCTTTACAGTCATGGCTCCCTCTTCCTGGAATGCCTTCTGTGTCTAACGAATATTGCCTCAATATCCGAGTCGTCATTTAAGCTCATTTCTCTAAGATGCCTTTCCTGATTCCTCCTTCATCACTAGGCCAGTAGTTCTCAAACTTTTCTGCACCTGGAAATTCCAGAGTCCAGTGGATGAGTCTCAGGCATCAGTACTTTGGGAGGCTCCCCAGGTAATTCTTAAGTGAATTGAAATGCAACTAGTTTAAACTGATATGTGCTATAAGTGTGAAATATATACCAGATTTTGAAGACAATACCAAAAAATATAAACTAGTACAGTAATAACTTTATAGTGATTATATATTTAAATGATAATATTTTATATATTGTATTAAAATTTTAAATTATTATAATTAATTTCATCTGTTTCTTTTTATATTTTTAATGTATAACTCCTCGAAAATTTAAAATTCCACTTGTGGCTCGTATTTTATTTCTATTGGATAGTGCTGGTCTAGAACAAATAACAATGATACTGAACTATAACATAAATTATTACTAGTGATATATGATATCTAAGATATACATATGAGGATTTCTTTCTGATCTTTTTCTGCCTCATTGAAAAACTAAATATTGCATAAACTTTCATTATACTAGAATTTTGCTTATGAATGTTAATTCATTAATTTCTTAATTCAACAAACATTCAACGCTTGTTTTATATAAAATACTCTACTAGGGAGACAAGGAAAATAAAAACCAAAATAATCATGTAAGACAAAAATGTTAGCAAATACAGATTTCAGAGAAATGAGAGATTATAACCCATATCATTTTAACCATTTGAATTATTTTCCTATTTTCCATTAAGGAGAATTAAGACAAGGTAGATTACCTTTAAAAATCAGCTTTATTGAGGTATACTTTATATACAATAAAATTTAAGTGTGCAATTCAGTGAGATTGGATATCAGTATACAGTTATGTAGCTACCAACACAATCAGGACATAGGACATTTCTATTATTCCTCAAAAGTTCTTATGTGTCCCTTTGCGGTTGATCGCCTCTAGTCAGAGACCCAACCCCTGGCAACCACTAATCTGCTCTCTCTCACTATAGTTTTGCTATTTCTAGAATGGAATCATACAGTATGTGTCTGGCTTCTTTTACATAGCTTAATACTGTTGAGATTTATCTACTGTATCAGTAATTTTTTCTCTTTTATTGATGAATAGTATTCTGTTATATGCATATACCATAATATGTTTATCCATCCATAAGTTGATGGATACTTGTATTACTTTCAATTTTAAAGTATTATGAATAAAGCTGTTATGAACATTCATATTACTCATTTTTCTTGGGTAAATACCTGGAAATGGGATTTCTGGGTCACACGGTGTATATATGTTTATATGAAACTGCCAAACTGTTTTACAAATGGCTATATCATTTTGCATTCCCCCAGCAAAGCAGAAAAGTTCTAATTGCTTCAAATCCTTGTCAATTCTTCATATGACCAGTCTTTAATTTTAGCCATTTTTAATTTGCATTTCCATCATGATCAATGCTGTTGAACATTTTCGTGTGCTTATTTACCATTCCTTAGTGAAGTTTCTGTTCAAATCTTTTGCCTATTTTTTAGTCAGGTTGTCTTTTGTTATTTTGATCATATTATTTTAATTGGGTTGTTTGTATTCTTCTTGTCACCTTGAAAGAGTTCCTTATAGGCAGGGCGCAGTGGCTTACGCCTGTAATCCTAGCACTCTGGGAGGCTGAGGTGGGTGGATTGCTCGAAGTCAGGAGTTCGAGACCAGCCTGAACAAGAGCGAGACCCCGTCTCTACTAAACAAATAGAAAGAAATTATCTGGACAACTGAAAATATATATATAGAAAAAATTAACTGGGCATGGTGGCACATGCCTGTAGTCCCAGCTACTCAGGAGGCTGAGGCAGGAGGATCGCTTGAGCCCAGGAGTTTGACGTTGCTGTGAGGTAGGCTGACGCCATGGCACTCTAGCCCGGGCAACAGAGTGAGACTCTGTCTCAAAAAAAAAAAAAAAAAAAGAGAAGGAGTTCCTTATTTATTCTAGATATAAGTTTGTTATCAGATAAATGTTTTGCAAATATTTTTTCCCAGTCTGTAGCTAGCTCTTTCATTTTCCTAAGAGTATGTTTTAAAGAGCAGAAGTTTCTAATTTTAATGAAGTCCAGTTTATCTATAGTTTTCTTTAATGGTTTGAGTTTTTTTGTGGTGTGAAATCTTTGCTTAATCCAAAGTCAGAAACATTTCCACCCATATTTTCTTGTAGAAGTTTTACAGCATAAACTTACTTTTAGGCTTATGGTTGAACTACAGTTAACTTTTTGTAAGTTGTTAGGTAAGGGTCAAGATAATGATGATAATGATGATGATGATGATGATGATGATGATGCTTGCATATGGATACCTAATTGTTCTAGCCCCATATGTTGAAAAGACTATCTTTTCCCCCACTGAATTACCTCAGTGCCCTGATAAAAAAAATCAGTTACCCTTATATGCATGGATCCATTTCTTGACACTGTGTTTGATTTAAAAGATATCTATCTTTCTACCAGCACCATGATGCCTTGATTAATTTAGCTTTATAATAAATCTTGAAATTAATTCATGTAAGTTCTCCAATTTTCCTCTTTTCTAAATTGTTTTGGCTATTCTGGATCAGCCAAGACAAGAATCAGCTTGCCAATTTCCACAAATAACCCTGCTACAAATTTGTTTGCAATTGTGTTGACTCTACAGATGTCTTGGCAAGAATTAACATCTTAACAATCTTGAGGGTTTTTTTCATGAATACAATATAGCTCTCTAATTATGTAAGTCTTTTTAATTTCTTTCAGTTATGTTGTATAATTTTCAGTATACAGGTATTTCATGTATTCTTAAAATATATCACTAGGCATTTTATGTTATTTGACACTATAATAAATGATATTTTTATTTTAATTTACAAACATTTATTGCTAGTATATGGAAATACAATTGAATTTTGTATATTAACCTTAAATCCTACAACCTTTCAAAGCCTACTAATTAGTACTAGTAATTTTTTTGCAGATTCTTTGAGATTTTTCTGCCTGGATTTTCTATATAAAAAGATAATTTACTTCTTTTTGAATCTGTATGTTTTAAACTTTTTTTTCTTGCCTTATTGCACTGGTTAGGACCTGTGGAACAGAAGGAGTGAGAACATATCCTTGCCTGGGTCCTACTTTTAGGGAGGAAGCATTGAGTCATTCACCATTAAATTTGATGTTAGCTGAGAATTTTTTTGTACATACCCTCTATCTGATGAAGGTAATTTCCTTCTACTTTTATTTTAATGAGAGTCTTTTTGATCATACATGGATGTTGAATATTGTCAAATGCTTTTGTATTTATTGAAATGATCATATGGTTTTTCTTTTACTGTGGTATTGATTAATTTTCTAATGTTAAACCAATCTTGCATTCCTGGGATAGAACCCACTTACTGATGATGTGTTACTCCTTTTTTTCTGTGTCGTTGAATTCATTGGTAAAAACTTTGTTAAGGATTTTTTTGCATCTCTGTTCAAGAGGTTATTATTCTATAGTTTGTGGAGTTTATTTTCTTTTAAAATCTTTGTGTAAAGTTCACATCAGGGTAATGTTTGAGTCATAAAATGATTAGGACGTATTTCCTCCTCTTCCGTTTGTTTGTTTAAAAGAATTTACAAAGAATTAAATTTTTTTTAGAATCATTATTTTTAATTCATCAGTGGTTGTTACATACGCAAAAGATAAATGTTCTTTCTGTGAGGTTCTTTTTTTTGCTTTCATTTTTTATTTAAATAGATTTAGGGGGTACAAGGGTTTTTTTGTTACATGGATGAATTGCATGGTAGAGAAATCTAGGCTTTTAATATAAACATCACCTGAATAGTATACAATGTGCTCAATAGGTAATTTTTCATTCTGCCCCGTCCCCATCACCCACCCTCTTCTGAATCTCTATTGTCCATTAAGTCACTCTGTATGACCACGCATACCCACTGCTTAGCTCTCATTTATGTGAGAACATTCAGTATTTGATTTTTTTGTTCTTGGGTTACTTCACTTAGAGTAATGGCTTCCATTTTCATCCAAATTGCTGCAAAAGACACTATTTCATTCTTTTTAATGGCTAATAGTATTCCGTGGTATATACATACCACATTTTCTTTATACACTCATCAGTCGGTGGATACTTAGGTCGGTTCCGTATCTTTGCAATTGTGAGTTGTGCTGTGAGTAAGCATGATTTTTTTTTTTTACCATTTCTTTCCAGTTTATTTCTGAAAGTTTTGGTTTCAGTACTAAGATATTTTATTTTTATTAGACATATTTACATAAAAGGTATTTGCCTAATGACCAGCATATCTGATCAAGATCATTTAAATATTCATCTATATTTTCCTCTAATTATTTTATTATTTTACTTTTAGTTGTTTAAGCCATTTGAAAATTATTTTAGTCCTCGATGTGGGTGAGAATATAAAGTTTATAGTTTAGCAAAGGAAAGAGAAAAACTACCAGTTATAATACAGCATGATATATATTCTTATGAAGGCTTCAAGGAGGAAAGGAAAGGCAATTAAATCCAAATGGCAACATAACTTTCTAGATACAGTAATCCCAGTAGAATCATCAGTTATGGAGACTAGGGGTCTCCAAAAATGTTTTATTACACCTGTAGATAAAGATTTTTTGTTTATTTTATTTGTAACAGCTTTATTGAAATATAATTCACATATACAATTCACCCATTTAGAGTATACAATTCAATGACTTTTAGTATATTCATAGATACCTGCAACAATTACTACAGTCTATTTTAGAACACTTCCATGATCTCAAAAAGAAAAGAAACTATAGCTCCACTCCCCATTCCCCCAGACCTAGGCAACCACTAATTTTCTGTCTGTCTCTATAACTTTCTCTGTTCTGGACATTTCATATGAATGGAATTATATAATATAATTTTTGTGACTGGATCTTTTCATTTAGCACAATGTTTTAAAGGTCCCTCCATGTTGTAGAATGTATCAAGTACTTTGTTCCTTTTTATGGCCAAATAATATTCCATTTTATGTCTATACTACATTTTGTTTATTTTTCAGTGGATGGACATTGGGTTGTAAAATAAATTTTGAACATTTCCAATATACCTATTTTTTAAATGTTTATATGACTCATGTAGGTACTACTGAATGAATTATATTGTGTACAATATATAATGTAATTCATTCAGTAGTATCTATATACGCTGTATAATGTATATATAGTACACACACAAAAAAAGAATACAGTCATTCCTTCATATCCTTGTGGGATTGGTTCCAGGACCTCCTGCAAACACCAAAATCCTTAGATGTTTGAGTCTCTGATATAAAATGGTATAGTACATAAATATTAATATAACCTATGTGCATCCTTCTGTATACTTTAAATCATCTTTAGATTACTTATAATACCGAATACAATGTAAATGCTATATAAATAGTTGTTTTACTCTATTCTTTAGGGAATAATGACAAGAAAAAATTGTCTATAAATGTTTAGTGCAGACAATTTTTTTTATGAATAATTTTGATTTGCAGGTGTTTGAATCCACTGATGCAGAATCCATGGATACAGAGAGCTGACTGTAGTTTAAAAGATATAGTAAAATACAAATAGCATTCTAAGATTTTCTTTTCACTTCTCAGTGGATCATTTTGTACAGTAGAATCCCCTCGCTTATACAAATGTTTGAGGCTACTGGTTCAAGTGAGTAACTTAACCAAATAAAGGTGTTGCAGACAGGATACAGCACATGCAAATGCATGGAGATAAAGAAAGCGTGACACCTTTCCTTATCTTGCAAATTGTGTTTCTGGAACACATGGTGAAGGGGGTAATTTTTACCGTCTCTCCCACTATCATAATTTAAGGCTTAGTGACAGGATATCTCTGTACGCTTAGAATGCCTGAGAAAAAATATTCAATAAAAGTTGTATTATGCTATGTAAGTCTATGGTTTTATTATTAATTACTTTTTGGCAATGTATGCTAGACATTAAATTACTATACTTTCTCTTTAGAAGCAACCTTACAGTTTAGGCTCCTTTCAAATAATTCCAACCAAGAATTAGCAGCATTAATTTCATTTTTTTCACTCTTCTATTTTATTCCTTAACATCTTAGTCACATTATTATTTGAGACTTCAGGAGACTGGCATGAATCTGCCATAGAAAAACAATGTTAAAAATAAGTTTCTTTTGTACTTTCCTTTCTATAAAAACCATAGAGAAGTCCCTTATATTTTAATTCTGTACCGTGCTAAATTCCATATGAGGCATTTATAGAAGAATAATTATGTTTATTCTCACCCATTTGATTGCGATTGAAGAGAAAATGGTTGCAACATTTACTCTACTACTGCCAAAGACTTTGCTAGTCTGTGGTATGTATCTTGCGAAGATGCTGGGCAGACTATTGGGAAAGAATCCAATAAATTCAGTTTCTCAGAAATATTTTTCAAGGTTAGCTTGCTTATTTTTCTATTATTCACACTGTTACTATTCTGATTATTTTAACAGTGTATTGCACTAGCTAATTCACTATATACCTTGAAGGCACTAATAATTAATGGTATGTTTTCTATCTCAGAAAGCAGAGACAAAGCATTTGTGAGGCAGACTCCAGCCTTAACCACAGTGAGTGACAAAGCTGGGAATAGAATGCAAAGTTGCTAACTCAAAATATTGAACCCAGTCCACTCATGTGTTGGCTTTGTTTAATGACTAAGCCAAAGATTCTTTAAAAATTAATCAGTGAGAATGTGTCTATAATTATGTTCTAATCCAAAATAAGAGAGTGAGAAATTTTTCACTTCACCAAAAAAAAAGTGTAAGATTGCTTTAGTGACGAATTCAGTTTGTGGAACTAATCAGACAAACCCAAATAATCCTTCTACATTAAAGGATTAATAAATACCATTTCAAAACAATGACTTTTTTTAAATAATTAATTTTTCCTTTCCTAGCAAATGTGTTTTTATAAATATAGAGTTCAGAGTCTTTAACTTTAGTTGACAAGTTATCTTGATGAGCATATTTTTATTGTTTCTTGACCATTTCTATACCTCATAAAAAATGCTCAGAAACAATAAGCCTAAAATGGTGCTTAATCATCACAGCTCTTCACGGATTGGTACAAGGAAAGCCAGTTATTATTAATCATATTTGGCCAACTCTGCTTCGTCTCTATCTCTCCACTCTCTCTTTTAATTACTTTCTCTAGGAATACATTTTCCACTGAAAAATCACTTTTCTCTTTTTAAAAAATTTTTTAATTAGTTCATTCAAATAATACTTATCAAATACAAGATAGTGTAGGCACTGTCCTCGGCTCTGGACATAAAATGGGAAATAAGACAGAAAAGCCACTGCCCTCAAGGAGCTCACATTCCTGTGTCTAACTCTGGTGCCCTTCTCAGTCGGAGCTCACAGATACCCACTCATCGCATACTTTGCCACATTTTCAGCTCTTACCAAAAGGGTAGGTTTCCACATGTGATGTCCTGGTCTTTCCAGTTGCAACTACTTTTCTGTTATATTTAAATGAATTATTATGCCTAAAACACTTAGAATACTGCCTGGCACATGGAAAGCACTACATATGTAAGTGTTAGCTGTAGGTAAAAGATAAGAGTAGCAAAGCATTTTTCATCATATTAGTATGCCAGCAAACACTATTTATTCTTTAACCAAATTCAGAATTATAGGTAAGCCCCATGATAAGCAGTGCTACATTTAAACATCTAAATATATAGAATGTATAAATTAAATTTTAATGATTCACTTGACAAAAGAATTTTCCACATTTCTCCCAATTATAAGCTTTGTTGGTACTTTGGAAATAGAATTTAATATACAGAAATATTTTTTATTCAAACAAGTATGTTAATAAAATGAAAAATATTGTATCTACTCCCTGCTAATTCAAACAAGATTTAATCATTTGAAGGGAGTCATAACTATACAGTAGCTTATAGACATAAAATATGCTACCTAGTAATCACTGCCAAATAATAATACTTCATATTAATATAACATCAACACTTTACAAAGTCCTATCACATACTTCATTACATTTAGTTCTGTAACAGTCCTGGGAAGTAGATTAGACAAGTATTATATTAATAGTTTCCATTTTGCAAATGAAGAAACCAAAGTATTAAAGGTATTTAGTACTCACCCTAACTTAAACTGTAGATTTGAGAAGGAGTCAGAACTTTTGTCCAATATTCTTTCCATCGTAAAACTGCAAATCATTGTTTCCTTTAATAATAAAATAAAACAAGCCACAAGCAATATGACCTGTTAGCTGAATGCCAGAATCAGCAGACTGAGAGCTAGCCTATAATTCATGACATTACTACTAAAATTGAGCAGGGTGACCCCCATCCAATTCATCCTCTAACCCCAGGTTCCAGAAAGCCCATTTGGACACAAGTAGGCTTCATGAAGTTATTTCCTACCTTCACTCTATCTCAAAATTTAATTTGTTTAGAAATATCATTAAAGATGGAGATAGGGGAAGAGGAGTGGAATCTGAACTAGAATTTGTGTACCTGTGGTAAAGAACATGGCCTAGGCAGGTAAAAAATTCTGACACAGTGAAACAGAGTCAGAAACAACTAAACACAGTGCTTTAAAATAGTTGCACATATTTTCACATTTCAATTAGAATATTCTGATCGATGAGGACAAATAAATTATTAGGGAAAAATCCCAACAAGAGTTTGGGAGTTTAGGAGCCTCTCTCTGTCTCTCTCTCTCTCTCTCTGTCTCTCTCTCTCTCTCTCTCTCTCTCTTCCCTCGAGCCCCCCCCCCACCACCTTTGCTCTCTCTCTGTCTCACTAAACTACTGAGGAATGCATAATAGTTCATTGATTAAGAGAAGTGTGGGTGTCAGGAAACTTGAAACTTTATCCCTTATTTTATCAATTTTCTCAAACTGGTACCTATAATAAGAAAGTAACCCTTAAAAAATTCTTAGAAATGAGTTCAAACAGCATAACAATCTAGGGTATTTCAGACATTTGATTTACTTTTATAAAAAGCTCACAATGTAAATGATTTCTTCGCAGCATAAAACCAGAAAGATATAAATTGTAGCTGCTCATTACTAACCAAAATAAAGTTCTCTTCATCTGGCATTCAGGGACTTTCATGATCACATTTTTCTCTTATTTTTTTATTCCTCATCTTATTTACACATTCTTCTTTTTCAAAGAAAAATTTTCCTTTTCTTCGTCTGCATCCTGCACTATGTTGCCTTCATGCCTTGGTTATTTTATCTTCTACCTACTATGGCTAAATCTTATTTCTCCTTCAAGGTCCAGTTGTGCTGCCATTTCCTCCACTCACTTTTCCCCGTCCCTTCTCTGCAAGAATTTCCTAAATACTTCATCAGAAGCTCTCTTAGGTTATTTGTACCACCGCACAGTAATAACATATTTCTTATTCCTTCTCCGGCGTATAAGCTCCTAACATCGTGTTACTGTCATTGTTTCCCTCACTCTCATACATAAAAGCACCACCCCCACCATAACTGTCTACAGTATGATAGAGTAGAAAAAGCATAGGCTTTGAAGTCTGACAGCCCTGATTTCAAATCTTTGTTCTATCACTTATTAGCCATGTAACCTGGGGCAAGAGATTTAATCTCTCTGAACCTCTCTTTCCTCATGCATAAAATAGGGATAATAACACCACTTCTGTTGTTAAAGAATTAAGTGAGAAAAGCATGCAGAGCATTCTTAGTATTGTATCTGAGACATGCTGGATCCTAAAAAATAGTGATGATGCTGTAAGAGGTGGTCATACTTACACTCTGCCATACCACATGTGCAAGTACTTTAAGGACGATTTTGAAAAGGTTTGTAAACTCTTGGTAACTACTTGGAGAAAATTACCTCATGAGTTTATTACAAAGCACTAGAATCCTCCTCTAAGGACTGTTAGAAACACAGATATTCTGCAATACTAGGATAATCATAGCCTTAGGCAATTTTAGGTAGATCTTTCTTTAGTTTCCTCCCCGATTAGCTTCATGAAATCTTTTTATCTTGAAGAATTTTGTAATTTTTTTCCTTATTGCTATAACACAGGGTACATAATTTGTAGTTTCCACATCCAGAATGACAGGGCAACATGAGGATGTTGTCAAAATGGCCATCGAACCTCAAGAATTGTGGGTCACACCATCTGGAGAAGTACAAAGTGGGCTCTGTTGAGGGACCTGGGGGCAACATCAATCAACCTGCGTGCTAGTCCAGGGGTCCATGTGAGGGAAATGGAGGTAAATTTGAAGGAGAGCAACAAACTACAGCTGACAGGTAAAAAGCAGAGCCCCCAGATGAAAAGCTATTCATGCCCCTCAATAATTCTCAATAATCACATATGTAGCAGTTGTTTCTCATGATCATTATTAAGAAGAATGAAAAAACAGCTTATAAAAAGGTACTTATCAGATAGCCTGAGAGAGTTTATCTAATCTAATTTAACATTTTATGTTCAGAACCTGCCTTTACTGACCTAAGTTCTCTTTATCTCTTAATATATTATGTAAGATGACTTAAATTCATTTGAACTGATTTCTAGCATAATATTTTGTGGTAGACTAAAATTATATGTTATTATGACCGTAAGTTACTACCAACGTGACTACTATTTGAATTATTGATATAAACTCAAGCAATGTATTCCTGAAAAGACAAGATAATATTTTATATTTGGATAGGAGTGGAGCTTTAAAATAAGTTTTTAAAAATTTCTAACATCTTAAGGGAAAAAACAAAAGTACAAATTAAGAAAATTTCTAATTAGAGAATCAAAACTATATTAGGGACACATTCCACTTCATAAGTGACCACACTGTGCTATAAATGTATATAATTTCAGAATGATTATTAGATTGTAATGAAGTATATCTGCAGTGAATATGCACTGCAAAGAGAAAGTGCACATGGTAGTGTATACGGAGAGGAGGCAACATTGACTGGTCAGAAAATCTGGTTTCTGGTATTCCCAGCTTAGCACAATCATTTAACCTCTCTCAACCTCAATATTTTCATCTGTAAAATGAGCAAGTTTCTCATACCTAAGACTTCATTGCACTAATATTTTATGTTGTGATTCTGGACACACTCCTTTCGTACAGAATTTAAAAAGCAAGATTAAAAACCAGGCGTAATAGCTCATGCCTATAATCCCAATACTTTCGGAGGCCAAGGTGGGAGGATTGCTTGAGACCGGGAGTTAGTGACTAGCCTGGGCAACATAGCAAGACCCTGTTTCTACAAAATAAAAAATTAGCTGGTCATGGTGGTACATGCCTGTGTCCTAGCTACTCAAGAGCTGAGGCAGGAGGATGGCTTGAGCCCAGGAATTGAAGGTTGTAGTGAGCTATGATCGTGCCACCACATTCCAGCCTGGAATGACAGAGGGAAACCTCATCTCTAAATACACACACACATAAAAATATTTTTAAGAGATTAAGCATCTAGTAGAATGCATCATAAATATACAGGACTCCTAGATATTAACTCTCATGTATTCACATGCTATGCGCTTCTGGAAGTATCTAATGGAAAATACAGCTGAAAATCAGTTAGTATTTTTGTAGTTTATATTCCAAATTGTGATCCAATCTGAAAATCTGGATAATTTTAACCATATTTTATTCCCTGAAACAACTTGTTACCTGCACATTTCTCAGTTTAGCTAATAGAAAAATACAAAGGAAAACATTATGTATTATTTTATTTTGAGAATTATTTTAAGCCTCCCATAACATGAAGCAGTAAATCTAGAGTAAACTACAGAGAACAAAAAATTAACACTTCCATCTAAATTAGACTGAATTGCACTTAATCAGTGTTCAATGTTGAGGTATACCTCAATGTTATATTTCAGGTAGCCCCTAAATTATTTAACTACTTTTGACTAATTTTTGTGAAACTGTAGAGGCTTATTGGCCACCAGATGGAGCCAGTATTGTTCGATTAGTAGTATAAAAATATACTGAAAATGAAAATTGGTTAAACAGAATGAATAAATGGTGGATTATAAATGATAGTCCATAGTACAGAAAAAAATAAACTTTAGCATCCTTCTGACCAGATTTTCTAGATGTGCATATATACGGAGACCCCCTTAAATAATTTTTTTATTATGAATAAGTTTTGTTTTGGCAGTTTGATCAGATAGAGAGAACTGTTTTCTTCTTATTCACTATTTAAAGATATCATCTGAGCAACTTTCAGGTATCTTTAAAACACAGTTAGGGCCGGGCGCGGTGGCTCATGCCTGTAATCCTAGCACTCTGGGAGGCCGAGACGGGCGGATTGTTTGAGCTCAAGAATTCGAGACCAGCCTGAGCAAGAGCGAGACCCCGTCTCTACCAAAAATAGAAAGAAATTAATTGGACAGCTAAAAATATATAGAAAAAAATTAGCCGGGCATGGTGGCACATGCCTGTAGTCCCAGCGACTTGGGAGGCTGAGGCGATAGGATCGCTTGAGCCCAGGAGTGTGAGGTTGCTGTGAGCTAGGCTGACTCCATGGCACTCACTCTAGCCCGGGCAACAAAGTGAGACTCTGTCTCAAAAAAAAAAAAAAAAAAAAAACGCTTTCTGGTTTGTTTCAGAGGCTCTGTGGCAAGACAGAAAAAGCATTCGTTTACTATGCATGGTACTTGTAGCAACTCTACACATGTGAGACAACGTCTGAGAACACAGTCTTCCAGGAACAAGAAGCTACCACACCACTAAGCTAAAATCCGATTTACCTTAATTTGTTCCCACACCCAAATCTAAGGACTCGAAACCAATAATGACACTGTGTTCTTTTTTCCACTTGAAAATGTATTTGTGTTCCTGATCATAAATTGGGCAGTGACTCTGTCTCCTATTGCATAGGCAACCTGATGTAGGCTGGCAACATACAGGGCCCACGGTGAAGTCTCTTACACAGTTCTTTGATCTACAGAAATTAAGCCCGCTCCTGCACATCCTAACAAAATAAAATCTTAGTTCTCTACTGATTAAAAGAATGCTCCTCAATTGGTTAACTCCAAATTACTTAGGTTATCCCTTACATTCCAAAACCTTTCTATTGCGCCTATTATTTTAGCTACCTTTTTCCGTTGCTAATGAGAGAGAAGAATCACTGTACATCAGATTCCCCTGTATTTGAGGTAAGTATCATGTTCCTAATTTATCCAGGATCTAGTATAATAGAAGATGGACTGCATATTTTCAAAAATGTGTTCATGTCAATGTTATATTTTAGTAAGTCTTACTTCAATAAGAATAAGAAAAGAAAAACAATAGTCCAAACCTCTTCCCTCCCCATCCCTAGCCCCAGGGAATGAAGGATGGTTGGTTCTTGTTTTTGTTATAGTGGGTTTTCATGTTATTGTGATCTGAATTACTCAAACAAAACCAATTTTAGTACATTATATTTCAGGTACTATCTTATTCAGGCATATTAAAATTACTGCATTCTGAACAGACATCAATATGAGTCCTTAATTCTTTCAAATCTCTAAATGGAATACTTGAAAATACTCCAGTCCTTAGAGAAACTGCCTTTTCTTTGATGTCACTCAGTTTCTACACTTGCTTTATTTGCCTTGGACAAACAAAAGTATATTTTTTTGTCAGAGGTTTGTATAATATTAGTAAACACTAATGAAGCCCTGTTGCAATATTATTCCTTTATCAAAAAGCATTTAAATTTCCTAAGTACGATGGTCCTCAATATAGCTGTATGGGACAATTCTTTTTTAATATTTTCCAAGTTTAACAAGAAGATGCAACACTAGCTGAGATAGTTTGAACAACCTCTCTGAAAACACACAGCTAGTAAGTGGCTGATGAGTCTTGGAATCTAATGTTTTTGACCTTGGGGATCTCTTTAGATCAATGAGTTACACTCACACTACAATCAATTCATTAAACAGGAAATCTGTCTTTTCTTTAGTCCCTCATCCGCCTTATCTAAACATTATTAAGCAGTTTATAGCCTCTTCTTTAAAATTAGTCTCCCTCCTCCCCAGTTCTTACACAGAGGGCTGACAACGTGTTGAGGTCGAAGATAACATCAGACACTAATAGAAAGAAACATGCACCTGTGGAAAAAAACCAAGAGAATCATTTTAGAAATGGATGGATCATGAGTTTAGTCTTCACCTGGTTTTCTACCTTTCAGTATTTCCTGGGAAACGTTCCTCAAAATGTGATAGTTTGGTATTCAACAAAAGTGCTCTCTGGTCAAATTAGAGAACATGGAGTTAAACATGTTCCCATACTTTAAGACTTGTCAGAGCCTTTAGGAGGCTAAGGTGCACTGGAACACTGAAAGATAAAGTGATATAATTTGCGACTTTTACCAGATTTTTTATTCAGAATACTTTTCCCCTAAACGACTGCTCCAAGGAGGCTGCTTTGAGGAACAAACCTTTATTATGAAGCATGGTTTGGTTTCAGGGTGTTCAAATAGTACCATTCCTCTAGAAGTTTATAGTGGGTGGGAGTGGATACATTATAATACAATACAACTTTAATAAGGTATAAATATAGCAGTGTGACACAAACAGAGGCTAAAACAAGAAATTCTGCCTGGAAGAATACAGAAAGATTGACATTGAGTTAGAACTAAGAAGTCATACAAATAGAGGATCAACTCTACAATCTACAGGTTTTTGTTTTGGTTTTGTTTTTTTTTTGAGACAGGTCATCATTGCTCTGTCACCTGGTCTAAAGTGTAATGGTGTCATTACAGCTCACTGCAGCCTCAGACTCCCAGCCTCAAGCAATTCTCTGTACTTGGCCTCCCAAAGTGCTGGTACTACAGGCATGAGCCACCGTACCCCATCTGCAGGGAGTATTTCCAAATCTCAAAACAGATGAAATAGTTTAGCTAGAGTTTCTTAATGCAAGGTGTCCAGAATGAGACATCAGTGTTTTGTGAGAAATAAAGGATAGCTATTTATTTAAATAATGCATGCTTCCTCCATCAGTTCAGTGCTGAGGACTGCTGCGCATTCATCTCACAGCTAAGAAATATTCCCGTCAATGTAGAAATACTACCCCATGATTGCACAAAGTACCCTGTCTCCAGAGGTCTCCCAATTTGCTGTCTGTTCCATTGATCAGCGGGGACAATGCAATCTCTAATCTCAGAAACTCCAGTTTACTGAACTCAAGCTACATGTCAACAGTAATTTTTAAATATCATTCTATACATTGAAAAATATACACCTCTGATGAAACCCAGACTGTTTAGCAGAGACAGATTCTTTAGGGGAAAAAAAGCAAAAACTAGTACACAACTAATGACTGAATCAAGTCTTCTGTGTCTGTAGTACAAAGCACACATTCAGTCCCTAATTGAATAAATATGCAAGTATTCAGATTTCTGAAGATATTGCCATTTTGCAAATGCAGTAATAAATTAAAAGCTTTACATTGCATTCCAACCACATATAAAGGGTTGATTCAGGCCATCAGTCCCACACTAGTATCTAGCATAGCTTTTCTGTGTATTATTGATTACAAAGAAAAACTTTTTATTCTAGTAGCTTAGTTAGAGAATAAGCAATCACACTCCATTTTCTTTCTCCTCAGTGGCTAGAAGAATTCAAATGGGCCTAAACACCATAGAGTTGTTGCATTTGATCTGCTCAACCTATAGGAGAACATAGCTGACAGACTTTCTATTTAAATCAACTCAGCAGACACAAAAAAATTTAATTCAGCAAGAAGGGGTTTTCTTGTGGCTCATTTCAGTGACATGATGTAAGATTCAGTCACTGGCTGCTACTTCCTCCCTTTCTTTAAAAAGGAGATTTTGGCCAAGTAGTTGTTTCTCTCACAATTCTCCAAATCTAACTAACTCAAGAGGCTATGACTAGAGCTGACATAAACCAGGGCTCTTCTCATGTTCTTTAAGTGCAGCAACCACAGCCTTCAGAGAAAAACCAAAGGCACCAGGTCAATTACAGTCTGCATTGATTCAACAAATGGATTAACAGCAAGGTTTTCACCACAGAGCAGAACATCGCAAAACCTAATACGGCAGAATGGAAACATGCGAATGGCCACTGGTTATTCTGGTGTAGCTGACGTGGGCTCATTTATGATCATAAACATCCTTGAACCTTCGTAAACATGGAGGCTTCTGAAGCCCTGGTAATGAGCTCATGAATTGCTTTAGAAAAGAAACAGAACGACACACAAGCCTTTGAGAGGCTGCCACTTTTGTACAAAATGTCTCTCTGTCCCACCTTTGTTTGACACCCAACAAATCTCTTTAATCAAAACCACTCCTTTTTCTCCCACAGATGAATTTCTGGAAAGTGTAAAGGGAAGGAAGTGCCTCCACTGGGAAGTGGGCTGGTGGTAGGCCACCTGCTTATCTGGTTCTTTGCAATGATGAAGGTAAGCTGGGGACACAGAATTTGCAATCTGTGTGTGAAATGGACAAAACAAATGGCTTATCAGAAAGACGAGCATCAAGTAGCTTCTGGATGTGCACCTGAAAATGTCCAGGATTACAGCTATGTTAAGATAGGAGATGACTCTACCACCAGGGTAAATCTCATTGCTTTTATCTGTATCAACAGCACAGGGAATCACCATGCCACAGCGAAAAAGATTTTCACTGGAATGAATGAAACAGAAAAGGGCCCATCGCAACCATTTTTAATGACTATGTCTCAGCCACTAACACGCTGATCCACATGTAGTAAGCCCCTACACCTTCAATGGACAAACAACCACTGTCTTGCCTGGCAGCTAAAAATTTGAGATCATTGTTAACACTGTGGTCCAAAACATGACGAGCAAAATCAAAAGCAGTCTTGAGTTTTGTGTACACATATTAACACTTAAATGCTTCTTCCTAATAAGTTTCAGGATTAACAAATGTTTGTCAAAAGAAACTATGCTGAGCAATTGAAATCTAATTTGAAATGGAACCACGATAGTCTAATCCATATATGCATGAAATGCAGAGGCTCCCTAATAAGCGTAGCTGACACCAAATACTCAATTTACATACATTACACACTAATAATCTCAATTTTAATATTATTCTTTAAAAGCAACTGGATGGGTGGTTGAGTTAGGGATTTTCTTTTGTAAAATGTGAATAAGAACAAAAGTTGATCCTGATGTCTTAGGCCATTAATCACAGTCTTGTTAGCGCAGAGATCTATCTGCTCCTTCTGGGTCTGTTTCAGAGATGGCATCTCATCACCACGAGGCTGTGATGATTCAACCAGACTTAATAGATGAATGGCCGATAAACTTGATGAGATCTGCAGACCTACTCTTTGTTCCTGAGGTGCTGAGTGATGGGTAAACATTCAAGCGTTTTCAAGCCTGGTACACAAATCTTTATGAGAATTTTTCCTTCCTTCATAGATTATCCATGAAATAGGACAGGTGTACTGGTTATTCAATTACATCTTACCCAAGACCTGGACAAAATTTGAAACGAGGACTCGGAGCATAGTTCTTACCATGGGGATCTATTAATAACAGTTAAATGTTCTCTAAGATGAAACTTTTTTTATAATTTAAACCTATTTTCTTATTTTGCCATTGGTTTCACTCATAAACCAGAAACTAAAATCTGCCCATCTGCTCTAAACAAAAAATGTGTTCAAAATAATCTAGATTTATAATAAATGTATTTTTAAATATTACTGAATTGAGAGGCACTCAAAATTTATGGCCTTTGAGGTTGCAAACAGAACTTCCTCTTTTTAGAGAGGAAAATGCTTAAAATGAATGTAGGAAAGGCTCAGAAAGCTTCTTGGATATCAAATGGCTTCATGGGGGAAAAAATGTCAATGATATAAGAGTAAATGAATCAAAACCATATGGATCAAATTTTCCCTAAAATACACAGTTTGAGAAATTAAGGAGGAAAAGCGCTTGGCAAAAATGTGTTTTAGGTTTTACCAAACCCAAAACATTTGAAGAATCATTTGCAATGGTTGATGAACCCTAAATGCAGCCAAGTTGGCCCATTTTTATATAAAACAAAACAATAGAAAAGCTTCCTAGAAACCACGTAACCCACTGATACTGTATCTCACTCAAGAAATTATTAGAAACTATCACCAAAGAACCATGGAATTTGTAGAAAAGTAAGGTGGGGGCAGGGCATGAAATGATAAAAGTTTGTTAATTTAATTGGCCTTGTTTGGGGAGGTAGGCTCTGTGTGTCTTGGGGGTGGGAGAGCAGTGAGGGTAGTATTTCTTTGCAAAGGAAAGCTAATTAGAAGAACATGGGCCAAATGTTAATTAGTCTCACATCGTAAGCATGTGGTAGTATTTCCTTGGCATTTCATATTCCAAGTCAGTATTCCTTTTCCCTTCTGCACGTGTAGGAAGGTGTTGGTAATGTACTCTCTGGGGATGGAGGAGAAATACATGGTCCATATTTCCCCATGTTCTGTATCGTCCTCCCACCAAGAGAACACACTTTTTCAAGAGAAGGCTGTGGGGCCAGGCACAGTGGCTCACACCTGTAATCCCAGCACTGTGGAAGACAGAGACAGGAGAATTGCTTGAGGCCAGGAGCTTGAGACCAACCTGAGCAACATAGCAAGAGCCCATCTCTGCAAAAAAAAATTTAACAATGAGCCAGGCATAGTGACACACACCTGTAGTTCCAGCTACTTGGAAGGCTGAGGCAGGAGGATCGCTTAAGTCCAAGAGTTTGAGGCCGCAGTGAGCTAAGATCATGCCACTGCACCCCAGCCTGGGTGACAATAAAAATTAAAAATCAAAAAAACCCAGAAGATTGCTACTGCAGTGGAAGCCCTTGCTAGAGTGAGTTAAATGTTTTTCTTCTCAGAGAGTGTTTTGTTGGTGTCATTAGCCTACCCCCCCATCCCCACCCACTACTAAGAATCTCGCCTCACATTCCCTGACAGATGCAGCCTTCTATGGCACGTGAAGCCAAGCCCTCCATTGGTAAAGCCATTCGACCACACCTGCAGGAAAATCAGGTCAAGTATCAGTGTGAAAGCCCGGGGAAAACTATGTAGGACATTATGCTTCCTCTGGTGGAAGCCAGCCACTGAAACTTGTTATTTGTGTTCATAGAAGAATTAGTAACCAATGGGAGAGAGATAGGTTTGGGTTTTAACCCAGCCAGTAACTCACTCTATCATTTAGATGATTGAGTTGCCTTGGCCTCGGTTTTCTTGTAAGGAAAAAGGAAATGTTCCCCAGATATAGTTGCTGATTCCCTCAAAACAAGAAAAACTTGTCAACTATTAAGTAGTACATAGACCCTTTCAGCAACTCAAGGAAGAATAACACCAAAGTTTCTAAAGATTTTTGTTGGTATTCTGAGATTTGGACTGTCACAAATACACATTGGTCTATTGCTACTCTCTCTGACCATCTGGACACGTGTGACCCCCCTGAGGCACTGTTACATACACGCCCCTCATGAAGCTGAGACCTTCCCGGAGGAAAGGTTGAGAGCATCTATCATGCACCATTTGGCAAATGGCAACTGGCAAATTTCGAGTTTTAAAAGAAACTTTGCTTGAGAGAGCAGATGTATTAGAGATGCCAAAACCAACTACCGTCCACACACACACGCAGAGAAATGATTTGGGTATCCTTATGATTGTCTATTATTAATTCCTTGACAAAAGCTAGCAAGCCCATTCTACAATGGTTCATGCACATTCCAGTTTATGGTTTCCAAGTCTGAATGGTAAATAATACATCAGTTTCAATGACACTAGGAAAAAAACAAAATGCACAAATATTTCTAACATATCAATCTCTACTGAGATCTACAATGAATTGATCATAATGACTCAAAAAACTTTATATCCAATTCAGTTTAAATTCATAGGTGGGGATAGACCTATGATGGCATCTAAAGGCAGAGAAAAGGCAAGATGCAAAGTTGTATACACTATTATCTCAACTGTGCTTCCAAAAGAGGCATAAGACCCCAAAATCTGAAAGGCAATATGCAAAAATATTAATAATGATTGCATTGGGGGATTTTTTTCTTCTCTAAAGACACTTTTTAAAAAAATGTTTCCATATTTCTACAATAAGCATCCAATGCTTTTATTATTGGAAGAAGTTAAAAAATTAATAGAAATTAAGCTTAGCAAAAAGAGTGTAAGTTAGTATGAACCTAAAAGTTTACAAAACTAGTCTCTACTAAATTATTGTAAAATATAACTAAAACTCCCTGCCCCTGTTTTGTCATGAAACCTGTTTCTTCTTCACTCAACTCTGTGCTATCCTGGACAAGAGCCTAGACTAGGAGTCAAAAATCCCACATTCTAGTCCCAATGTCCTCACCCTCAGCCCTGTGGCCGGCAGTAGGTGACACTCTTTTTGGGCTTCAGTTGATTTATCTGCATGTTAGATGACCAGACAGAAGAAGAGGAGGTAGAAGAGTAGGTGGAGAGGAAGAGGAGAAATGATAATCATACCAATAGTCCCGTAGTTAGTTTTATATAATCCAATATATTAATAAGCACTTTATGATAAGCAGTGACTAAAGGGTCACCAGCCTTTTTTTAATCTCTTTGTTAGTTAACAGGAAAACCAGGTTGCTAGACATGAGCTCTTTGCTTCAAATTTTTCTTTACAATATTTTTAATAAAGCCAGACAACCAACATTAGTATAGGCATCTCTTGCTTAAATAGAGGCATTCCTGAGAAGCAATGCATCCCAAAGGCTGCAGAAATCTGAGTTCTAATCCTTATTCTACTCCATTGTCTTACAAATATGTTTGGCAAGATACCGATTCATTTACTGTCTTTTGTTCCCCAGCTCGGCCTGAGGACACAAGGACGAACTTCATATTATTTGTTTCTCTTCTTCCTCGTTAAGGTTGCTACAAGAACTCAGAAAACATGGATCCCTAGTGGTGATTTGAGGTGGAAATGCATGGTAGAAATGCAAAATATCCTGGATGTCTGCAATGTAATAAGTAAGGAATTAACATGATATGTAAGACATAGTAAAGAAATACAGGGAAAAAAAATGCCTGTGGAATTTTCCATTGCTTGATGTTGGAATGATTCCCACCCTGCCAGCAACTCTAGAATCAGCCAGGCTTCCTGAAGTCAAGCATTAATGGTTAGAAGATCAAGTTCTAGCAATTCCATTTCTGTAATTCTTATATAATACAAAATAGCACACATCATAACATACAAGATAATACACATCAAATGCAAGAAACTAGCAGTTTCACTTACAGAACACAGATTCGTGATATTGTTATTGTGACTGAATAAGATAAGGTACTTAAAAATGCAACAGAATCCTGGATCTCACCTAACAGAAGTGGCTAGGGTGGGAGTCTACTTTCATTAAAACTGTCAACCAAATCATATTCCTAAAAATCTTTTCTATGGCCCAAAACTGCTAAATGTTAAAAATCGCAGAGATAATTACTTCTGATGTGATTTCTAAATTGTGGGAGAAGTTTATACACTATGAACCTGGGCATTTTCAAGATGACTCTATCAATATAAGTCCATGATTTTCATGCAAAATCACGTTCACAAATGCCAGCACTTGGAAATGAAATGTATTAAAGCCCCATAGGAAGCACTTTCATTGTTTTCATGTTGTTATTTTTCAGCTGAGGTTTAAAGGCACCTCTTATTTTTTTATCCCAGGATATGCTATAGGAATCTATGAAACTTAATTACATTTACTGTTACAAAAAGGGATTTATGAACTTTTGCCTTTAGGCAGAAATGTTTATTCCATTGCCTTTGCTATCCATTCTTTTCAACTCCAATGGCTTTGAACTTTTCAGCTGCTCAGAGTTATCACCGTTGCGCAGAGCCCAGGAACTCCTCTCTCAAGACAGACACCACAAGTTGAAGAAAACGAAGAAGGCAAAGATATATGAGTCGTTATTTTGGCCACCCTTTGTGCCATTAAAATCTCATTTTCTGCCTATTAGAATGCCCTCGTGGTGCTTCGGCAGCGGTGATAGTCAGTGATTAGTGTGTAATTGAGGATAATTGTCTTTTCACTTTTCATTTGTGTCATTCTGAGCTTCTCTCTGTTTTTCTAACCACCAAGAGGAAAAAGGGGGTTGAGAAAAGATAAAGCTGTTAAAACTCTCACTCTCAGCTCTGAAGAGATTCTTGATTGCAATTATAGATTGCAACCCCTTTGTGACATTTCTCCAAATTTAGTGGGCAGCTATCCTCACCACCTGGGCTAAACACTCTCTAATAAAATCAAGTGATCTGTATTTAAACAACTGCTAATAATATCAACCTCAGACAGATGCCACATGTAGGAAATTTAACCAACCCTGAGACATGCAATTATCAAGCCAATTTATTAATACGATCTCCCAAGAAAAGCTCATAGTCCAACGCAAATTAGAAAAACAATTACAATATTCAAATATTTATATATTCCCAAAGAGCAGCAATTCTCCTAATTTGTGCATTTATAACTCATTTATTCCAGAGTTCGTAGTCATCAACTCGGTCTCTCTCCACAGGACTTGTTTGCTCCCTCTCCGAGTGTTTTGTCAAAGCTTTGGTGTTTCTTTATGAAGTGCTTTTGTTCGAAACCCCATCAGCTGACTAAATACCATTTAAAACAAGAAGCAAAACCAAAAAAAAAAGAGAGAGAGAGAAAAATCCACCCATGTTTGTGAGCTTCTTAACCAAAGTCCAGAACTGGGATGGAGAAGATGACATGTGACAAACACCTTCACAACTAAGTCTAAACACAAAGTCTGCATGATTACATCAAAATCACTTGAATTTTAAGTCTAAGCTGCAACTTTTGATACAGCCAGAAGGAAGGGTGAAGAGAAAGGAAGCCAGAAAACTGAAATCATGTGGCTTGTATAAAGAATACATTATGGTTTAAATTTGGCAATTCATTACACCACTGCCTCAGGGAATTGACTATTTGGTTCTGGTATACAGCAAATCGTCTGTCTGGAAACACGGGACTGACCTGAGGTGAAAGGCCGTTGCCAATGGCGGGGTTCATGGGATTGGAGGGCCCCGATGGAGGCACAAAGCTGTCTGTATAGCTGGAAAATCCGTGCCTGGTGCTGGGGAGGCAGTAGGCAGAGCTGCTGTCCGGGTTCGGAGGAATAGTGCTTTGGTGCACAGTGCTCGGAGGAAGCGGTTGAGGTCTGTGAACGGTGCTGCTGGGATCTGAGACAGCTGAAATGAAGAAGATTGTCAGCTATACAGTTTCTATGAAGGCCAGCGGCGAAAGTTCAATGCAGAAGTTCACAAGTCACCAGGCCGTCGGTAGTCTCTACCGGTCAGATCAAATGTCCATTTCTAACTGCATTTCCTAACATGCAGGTGTAGAATCACTCATCGCCAATACAGTCACATGTATCTTTGCACATATTTGAAAGGACACAACTTATGTGTAAGCTGCCTAGGGCATGCTCACTCAGAACACAAATGCAGAAATCACATTAACGATGCTAACAAGTGTATTTTGGCAGTGAATGCTATTAACCAATGTGAGAATTAACCAATATGAGAATTAACCAAGGTAAGGAAGGCAAGTCTCCAATTTCTTATCAAATATCCTTCTAAAGCACCTAAATATTAGTGTCATAGTATAGTTTCAAATGCCTGCAATGCCATCTTTCATAGTCCCAAATAATTGAGTCTTACAATTTAACATTATCCTATTCAGCTCCGTATGCTAACAAATAGTGACCTTATCAAAGCTTACCTTCTCTCTCCTACGATTGCAGTTAGTAACCACCACAGAGCTTCAGTTAGTTGAAACTGGAGTACAATTGTAGAGGTAAAATTTTACCAAAAGCAAAGCAAACCCCATGTTTATTTAGGAAGGCTGTTTTGTTTCAAAATACTGAGTGGTATTGTATTACAACACAGTTTATCTGAGAGATTCAGGTATGTCACAGAACAAACTATGTTTCTGAAATGTGACAGGTACATTCAGGGCAACCCAGTGTAATATAATTAACATACAAACAACATCGACGTCAGCATCGCAGAAGGATTTCACTTGTATAAAATATCCACCAGACAAAGCGATTGGAAGTTACATTTTAATCTCCTCGACTCTCTTCCTCTGTACCTTGTGGAATTGATGTGGGCTGGTAAGAGGTCTCCGACAGCTGGTATGTTGGCAGAGTCGGCATGGCCGTGGGAGGGAAGCCCCCCGGAATGAGATGGTTGAAAGCCATCAGTTGATTGGCCCCAGCTTGCTTCCTCCATCTTGCACGGCGGTTGCTAAACCAGACCTATGGATTTAATTTAAAATTTGAGGATTTCGCTGATGAAATAATAGCACATTCTTAATGAATTTTTCATGCTAAAACAGATTAAAGGCCCCTCACTGACAGGGCAGATAGATGCAAGAGCCCTCCGCCTCCTGTGTTGTTTGAGAGTATTGTCAGGGGTGAAAGGAGAGTTAAATGTCAGGGGTCAGTAGAGAGGCTTCAGGGACCCTCCGTGGTAATGCAACAGCCCCCATCAACCTTGCGACGACCTATTCCTATAGGCACAACAGGCCTCCTCACCACTGTCACAACACCCACCCACCTTCATGTATTAGAGCCTCCTAGGGAGGGCTCATGAGCCTCTTTGATCCCGTATCACATGTCCAAAATTTGGTCTTCCCTATTACACTAAGCCTTGTATTTTATATTCTTATCAGTCTGTCTCTGTCTTTCGATGGTCATTATTCATATAGCTCCTGGATAGCCATATAAATTGAGTAGGGGGATAAATGGAGCCATTTTACCATCTCTTTCAAAGAATGAGACAGTGCACTAATCTCAGTGAAAATAAATGCCAAAGAGGTGTTTCAAGAAATGAAAGTGTTTTTTTATCTTAAATAACTATTAATAGTTTGTTTATTATTTCTTTCAACGACAGCTGTAAGCACCTATAATACCTGTGTCAGGCACTATGTTAACCAGGTACGTTCAGAAAAACCTGACGTAATGTAATAAAACGCCTTCAAGGAATTCAAAGTCCAAGTTTTTCGTGTGAATTGATGGAGAGAAAGGACAATAATAGCAGCAAGAACTGTAACTGAACACCTAAAATGTTAAGAAATTGTGATAAAGGTCTTTAATGGGCCCATGATCTCACCCAATTCCTACATCTACAGAGTTTATATATAGAACTTGGAGTGATTTTTCCAAAGTGCTACATGATGTTTCCCCCCAAATGAGAGACGATTTCTACCAATTAAAGATATTCTGCAGTTGGGTACAGTGGCTCATCCCTGTAACCCTAGCACTTTGGGAGGCTGAAGTAGGAGGATTGCTTGAGGTTAGGAGTTCGAGACCAGCCTGAGCAAGAGAAAGACCCCATCTCTACAAAAAAATAGAAAGATTAGCTGGGCATGGTGGCACATGCCTGTAGTCCCAGCTACAAGGGAGGCTGAGGCAGGAGGATCACATAAGCCTGGAAGTTTGAGATTGCAGTGAGCTATGATGACGCCACTGCACTCTAGCTCAGGCAACAGAGTGAGACCCTGCCTCAAAAAAAGAGGGAAATATTGGCCGGGCGCAGTGGCTCACGCCTGTAATCCTAGCACTCTGGGAGGCCGAGGCGGGCGGATTGTTTGAGCTCAGGAGTTCAAGACCAGCCTGAGCAAGAGTGAGACCTCACCTCTACTAAAATTAGAAAGAAATTAATTGGCCAACTAAAAATACATAGAAAAAATTAGCCAAGCATGGTGGCGCATGCCTGTAGTCCCAGCTACTTGGGAGGCTGAGGCAGAAGGATCACTTGAGCCCAGGAATTTGAGGTTGTTGCGAGCTGGGCTGACGCCATGGCACTCACTCTAGCCCAGGCAAAAGAGTGAGACTCTGTCTCAAAAAAAAAAAAAAAAAGAGGGAAATATTCTAATTCCTACACCAAAAGTTCATTGAAACAATATGGGGAAAGCACTGTACATGTCCTTGGAGGGATTAAAAGGGAATAAAGTAGGATCCCTGTACTCAAGTGGCTTCCTGCCTTGTTCTCATGGAATTCACAGAGTAGTCAAGGAGACCAAAATAATTGCTCACTAGAGGTAGAAGTGCCATGTTTGGAAGTGCAGAGAATCAGGAAAAGTTTAGAGTGGAGGCGAAGTTTCAGCTCATTTTAAAGTTTGGATATGACTTTGATGAGGAATCACTCCAGCTTGTCTAAGAAAAGATGAGATTTGATGTTCTGATAGAACACTGCTAACAATTATACAACTTATTGTAATTTTTAAAGTCATATAATTTAAGAGAGAAGGAAAGCCCAATGTAGCAAATACTTTGCCACGAGATCTGCTCAAACTTCTGTTACTCACCCAAGTGTCTGGGTGAAAAGGGATTTTGCCTTCTCTCACCAATGTTGCAAGACATTAGTAAGCAAAGCTGTTTGAACTTCCTCAAAATATTAACATTTAATACTCTTTAAGTTTCCAACAGGAAAAAGAGGTAAGTCAATATTTCCCAGTGTTGATACATAATTGAATTAGAGTTTTACTTAACTTAATAAATTGCCACCTGGGGTAATGGAACCGTGAGCAGCACTCAATTTCTGGTGTGCATCACTTGTGCTTTCTCATGGCACCTCTGAGCGCATGTTACCATGACTCCCAGAGGCATCAGGGTAAGAAAACCATTTTCAAGGAAATGCGGAGAACAAGCTGTGTTAGCCTGAGGAAGCTGAGGGTGAGACATGAGGGCCATGTTCATGCCTGAGTGTACTGTACCATCCCACACACTGTAGTCATATTTTATATTATGGAACTTCAAGATTAAGGAGGTTCTCCTGGCTCGGATTAGGAATTCCCCACATTTATCTAGACCACCTATGTGCAGTGTGTCAGCTTTATGGACTAGGCTAGGAGGAGAATGGGATTTCCAAAAGTTCTGTGTAACTTCACTCATGAAGATTTACTATCCTCAGTTCCACCAGTGAGACCCTTTATGAAGAACTCAGAAACTTACACTTCAGTTGTTGTCAGAGGACACAGCCAATCTCTCTGTGGCAACCTCCTTCTGTAACCTTCAGATAAGTAAACCAAGTCTGACTTACCCAGGGGGCGGCTATGCGTGATCTCTCCATCAATCTCAACCTACTGTTGACTCAAGGTTCATTCTAACTCCTCTATACCCCAGTTTTTAAAATCAAAAATGTCTTTGCTCAAATAATAAAGAAGGAGGAACATCATGACTTTCTACAAATACCTTCAAAAGATAGAATCCAAGCAGACTAGGGGTATAAAGGTTTTGAAGTTTGTTTTCATTTTTTTCCAAAATGACACAAATAAGTATCAAAGACATTGAGTAAACCCACCAGGAGCTGGCTTAAAAAAATTCTTATATTAATATTTATGATATAATATCTATTATATCTATAATAAAAATTGAAGAGAAATAGTTGGGAAGCAAATTTTTACTGAAAAACAAACCTTCAGCAGAAAGTTCAAGAGATTCCCAAAGGAAGGAATTTAAATGTTGTTTAAATTTAGGCTAAATAAATCCAGAGGGCTATTCCTGAGAGGATCAGGCTTAGTGAGGACTACCCTGCTTGTCTCTGGCCATTTAACCAGATTTTTTATCATCTTACCATCTTTTTGCATTTCCTAGAATGAGCTGAGTCTGCCAAAAGAAACATTACAGGAAAAATATACTGAAGTTCAAGTCGGGAAGGGGTTTTTGCCTTCTTTATTCTTTGAAATATATCTTCTGTTTTTAAATAAAACGTATACCTTCTATTTTTAGTAGGGTAAAATGGTACCCTTGAAGTAACTTTCATTTTCAATACCCAAACGGACAAAGCACAATGATCCTGGGATGCTGTTATCAACCCACATTTAACCAAAATCCCCATGATACTCCGAAGTCCTCGAAAAATTCTTCAATGCTGAATCACTAATTCCTAGCAGACAATCAATGAATAATCTACTGAATGGCATGTGTGAGTTTATAATACTGAATAAGTTCATCTAAAATAGATGGAGGGCATTTTTAACTCAGTAGTTAAATTACTAGAAATTTTCCCTTGTGTTGAAAGGAGTAGCAACAGCAACAAAGATAAACTGGCCTTCCCTTGATATTTTAGGAGAGAATATGAATTTCCACCAGTGTCTTGGTCAGTAGGGCAGAAAGAACAAGTTTTACAAATTTGGCTACATACCTGTTAAAGGTACTTGTGTGATCTGTAATTCAATGTAATTTCACTCTCACCGTATCACACTTAGCATAGTAAGGAAGTGGGGTCAGTAGCCACAAATTAATCAGTAGCCTACTCTTAGCACAGTTAATTGCCTATAATTGGATGTATAAGTCACAATACATCAAGTCTCTCCCTCAAAGCAAGTTGATATTTCATTCATAAACTGCAGCCTGGTTCATTTTCATCTGCCCCCTGGACTTTTCCTACTGGTATGTCTCTCTGCTGAGCCCTTCCATAAAGCTATATTCATGCCTTTTGGAAAAAGATCTTCAGATGCACTTCCAGAGTGGTATAATGTCCAGTGATTTTTTTCAAAGTAAAATTTAAATTGATTCAAAGAGCCCCATAACATCGTGATAACTAAGGGAAAAGTTAATGATTCACAAAAGAAAAATAAGATTTTCATAAGTTTTTCTATTCGTGAGCAAGTAAACCAATTTGTTCAGACTCTCAGCAATACAAGTTGGGGGAAAACTCAGTACTTTCTACAGTAAAGACATAGAAATACTGTTTTTTCACATGAGTGCAAAGCAGATCAGGCAAAAGTTGAGTCCCAGCTTCCCCACTTACGATTTCTATGACCTTGAAACAATTTGCTTAATACTTGTGGGTCTTTGTTTTCCCATTTGCTAAATAGGGAATATAAAAAACTACTTCATAAGATTGTTGTAACAATTAAAACTGTATAATACAATCAAAGCACTTAAAAGAATACCTAGAAGAAATTAAGTGTTTAATAAATGTTAGTTATTAAGTTAAAAAGTCTCACATTGAGACTTCTGTCTGAGAAAACCAAGAATAAAAGCCTCGCTTTATTTCCTTCACTCTGAGGTCTATCGCCAAAGCCTTTTGTGCCAGTGTGTAAACAGGAAAGTGCCCAAGGAACACCTCAAATAATTGAAAGCCAGTTTGACTTGAATGGAGGCTTAGGTCAAATTTGCATCCAAGTTTCATGGATTAGTGCTAATTGTCCCATGGTGTAAGCCTAATTTGGCCCTTCAATAAATTACTGCTTCACATTTTTGGTGTTGTCCTTAAAGGCAATTTAACCTACGTCATTCGAGATGGATTATTTCCAGTCCCATTTGAAAAATGGGGAGACATGTAATACTTAATCCTTAGAAAGAGAACTCACAACAAGAGTATAAAATGCTTGATTAAACACTAGACTCGGTGATGTCTAATGCTGAAATGCCAAGTACGGTACTTTCGAAGTAAGTAAATTCAGTACAAACTGCTAATTTCCCTGGACCTTCTCATTCACATCCTCTCCTTTTGCTTTCTCTACCGTGCTCTCCCCAGACTTCCTATCAGCGCTGCTCTCCAGCTTTGGCCACTGTGTGGAGAGCAGTTTGGAAAGAGGATGGGCAAGGTTGACAGGGAAGAACGCCATGTGCCCACCCATGTCTAAAAATCACCGACACTCACGAGCACATTCAGCGGCATCTTGTTACTTCTCAAGAGCGAGCTCCTGTGGAGAGCTGCAGGATGACCATAGTCTTGTTTCATCGTGGAGCTCAGGATATTCCCTACCTGTCTCAACTTCTGAACTGCATAGATCTGTTAGATGGCTTTAAATCACCATTATGCTTCTTTGAGAATCTCAAATTACTGCTGCTATAAAGGTCCTGAGAGATCATGCATCCTATTTGTTTTTAATTTGGGAGTTGGGGAAAGATGGTATTTGATAATGTGATAAAAAGCCAGGGGTCCTGGATATCAGTTGTATATAGACACACACACACACACACACACACACACACACACACGGAGGCACAAAATTTTGTGTACAAATCTCAAGTTTCCTCAGTCTCCTAAAGTCCATCCATGATTATCCTGGTTTTTCATGGACCCAGGCTGAGATCATCTGATCTAACCAACCTCCTATTTTAAAAATTAAGAAAAATAAAACAAAAACAAAAAACAAAACACCTGAAGCCCAGAATGATTACAACAGGATAAGGTGACTTGCTCAAGGAAACACTTTTGGCAAGCGTGGACCAAAACGCATATCTTCTGACTCCTAATTAAATGCTGTCTCCACAAGTAGCTTCCTTTCCTATCTTCCATTATCTTGGTGATAAAAGAGAATGATACTTTCCTAAATTCATGGGATTCTTAGATGGAATATTTACTAAAACTTTTTCATATCATAAATATTTGCAAGTAATTCTTTCTCACAAAACTTTAATGCTTGTCATTATTTGCATGATAACAGCTACCCAGATGAATTAGGCAAATAGTCTTTTTTTCACCTGTAGTGTTGTTGTTATTAGGCAAACAGTCTTTGGTGTACAACAGTTCTTAGATTGTGTACTCAGATTCGGCTATGATAAACTCAGCATAGCTACTGTCCAAATGACTTTTTATGAAACATTGGCAAAGGTCTAAAAGTTATTATAGCGTTAGTCTCATCACTATCCAGAAGAGTCTAAAAATAGTTTTGCTCAGGAAAAAAAAAAATGGAATCGAGACATGGTTTGGGGTTTTCTAGAGTTTGGTGTTTGGTTTTCCCAGATGCCCCAAATTAAACTAACTCACACTTTTTGGCTATCACTCAAACCGAGTTGACTTTGCTACTGCTTTCCCAGATCCTTCTAAAAACTAACGGATTTTCTTCTGGCATTTTAATCAGTGATTAACTACTCCCTTCTTTTTCCTGCTGAGTTAAGTAAAAGATCCATATGCTGGGTGTTCCAGGGAATTTGTTAGGCTGTAGATCACAGCCGTGGTGCAGGACGTGATGTGTCTCAAGGGAACTAAAGAAGCCATAAGGAATGTAAAGAGTCACCGGGTTAAAGCCACATTAAGACAGCTGTTACGTTAATGAGGGCCCTGCTTTGGAGAGGAGGTCACTGTATAGAAAAATATGAACCTCTCTTTATTGGTTTGATCCCATGTCCTCTGAAAGTTAATGGGCCATTCTTATCATCCTTCGGCATTCACCGAGCCAGATGCGAATGCTGGGCAGTGTACAAGCTACACGGATTTGGAATTTATTCTGTCCTCATCCTTGGTTTTGACAAAGGCAAGAATGAAGTAGAGCAACACAGAACACTCTTTTCAGTGTTTCATCAACTTCTTTGTCTGATCTCCTTAAAATCAATGTTTATTTTTTGAGTCTCATTCAGTTTAGAGCTGATATTCATCCTGTCTTAAGAACAGATCCGGTACGTGGCCTTGGCCAGCCACAGAGTATACAGGGAACAGACCCTGGAATACAGGGGACACTCAAGAGAGGAGCAATTGGCCCTCACTTCACATTTAAACCAGGTAATCTCAGAACTATAACAAAAGCAAAATAGATTTGATGTACGTATTATTTATAACGTTATTATATACAATACTATACTATAGTATAATATTATTGAATTCCTCCTCCCATTTCATTGGGATACAGAGTGTCCCTCTGCACTGCACAGTACAGAAATGACTTCCATTAACCACAAATCATGATAATATATTAATATGTATATTAATATATCACAAATATATTAGTACATTGTTAATATTAACAACACATTATATTATTAACATATCATGACAATAATATATTAAAAATAATACACATATTTTTACACATACACATATATTTAATGAATATATTAATAATATATGATTAGTATTACATATATAATGTATAAAATGCATATATTGAATATAATATGCATATGAATATATTACCATCATTGTAAATATTACTGATACAATAATGTGTATTAGTGTTTTTAATATTAATAATGCAATAATATATTTATGATATGTTAATGCACATGTTTATATATTATCATGATTTGTGGTTAATGGAGTCATTTCTGTACTGTGCGGGGGAAGGAACACTCTGCATCCCAACGAAATGGGTTCAATAGCGCCACCTCTAATACATCAACCCTGTGACCCTTAGCATATCTGTGACTCGTCCCTTCATTCATTCTGAATTCATTCATTCTGCCTCTGAATACCTTCCTCCGCCACCCCTTCCTTGCCGTTCCCGCTGCCACTCCCTGTTTCACACCACAGTCCCCACTGCCTGTCACATCCAGTGTGAGCTCGCTAGCCTGAAACTCGAGCGTCCACAGGATGTTCTCAGCCTGGCTTCGGCCACCCTGCCATTCCTTACACTCTACCCAAACTGAGTATTCACTGTTTCCTTGATATGACTGGAGTGAAAACGAAAGGTCGTCTTATACACAAGCCAGGCACTCCCACCTCTCTGCGCCTGTGCTCGCATAACTCCCTGTTACTAACATTCACTCCTCACCCACCTTGGCCCATGAATACCTACCTCGCCTAGAAAGTCTGTCTTCCATCTGCCCTCTTCCTGCACCTCTCTTGTTGACTTCAAGGTCTCATCCCTTCCTCTTCTCAACTCCCACTACAGTTTTCTCTCTTGGCACTTTTATCTGCTTTGTTTCTAAATTATCTGTATGTTTACTTTATTACCCATATCAGACTGCAGCTCCTTGAAAGAACTGTCTTAATTCGTTTTAGCATGCCTTGACTTTCCTAGCGCTATGACGATCATGTGGAAAGTTAAATAAAACAATCCCTCTCACTAGGCTCTGTGGCCTGGAAGAGACTATGTCTGTAAAATTCTGTAATAGGAGAGTTAATTAGCTGCGTATGTGAAAGTGTTGATGAATCTAGGGACCACGACCACTGACTAGCTCGCTGCTGAGCCCCCAGCCTGACTTTGAGTATGAAAGTCAAGTCTCTGGGAATAACGTGCGATATTTCCAGATAAGGCAACAACTTCCGGGGCAGCCAGGAGTTCCAGTAAACCCTAAAACATGTGCAATCTTTCAAACAGTGCTTTACTAACTTGAGGGGAAAGTTTATTATTAATGACGAAAACATTATTCTACACTGAATAGAAACACAGTACATCTAAGTAGCCTTTTCCAAAAGGTTCTAGGCACATCTAAGAGTTCAAAAGATAATTCAACATGTTCTTAAAACAATATAATTACTTGAAATGTTTCCAGACTAGAAAATCCTTAATGGAAGGAATTTTACCTTGTTTACCTTTGAACATTTTTCATAATTGTAAGGCTACAGAGATGAAGTGTTTGGGATCCAATTATCTCTATAGCTGTGCAGCTATGCCACCTTGAGTAGTTACTTAAATAATCCGAGTCTCAGTTTCCTCATCTGTAAATTGGGGATAGTAATTACAGTACCAACCCACGGTTTTAACAATAATTAAATGGATTACTTCATGTAAAGCACTTAAAACAGTGCCTGGCACAGAGTAACCACTTTCAAAATTTGTTTGCTATTGTCTGTATGTTACCCCCCAAAGTCACACAATAAGGTGCGCAATAAAGATTCCTTAAATGAATTGACACACCTCTGTGCGTCATAAATATTATCACATTCTCTTAGAAATAATAACCAAAGTCTAAAAATGTGCATCTCCATTAAAGTGTTATTTCTAATATATTTATTTTCTTGATTTAAAATATGCTTTAGGTGAGAAGATATTTTTTGTTTCCTGGCTGGGTTTAAGTAGGACATGAGAGCTCGGGCATCAGTACCTGTACTCGGGCCTCAGTAAGCTTCGCCCTCTGGGCCAGCTCCTCTCTGGTATAAATATCAGGGTAGTGGGTTCTCTCAAAAGCACGTTCTAGTTCTTCAAGCTGTTCTGCAGTGAAGGTGGTTCGGCTTCGGCGCTGTTTTCTCTTTAGCGGTAAATCTGGTTCAGAGTCGATGTCAGAGCCTTCGTCTGATTGTGGTACTGAGGCTAAAAGCACAGGAGAAAAAAACATGATAAAATATGAATCCAAAAAATAAAATAAATGTGTATCAAAAAAACAAGTCTGGCCAAGCCATAATAATTCGAATCTTAGTCTATAATACATTCCCAATGTCTTCCCATGGGCACCAAGCCCCTCATACAGTACTACATTATTAAACGATATTTAATCTCTTCCCCTTCCCTGTCTCTCTGCCCCCCAGACAGAAATAATTGCTCTTGGCATCTGTCCGTATAGGCCGATTATGAGTGCTTAGAAAATGGGGACAGGCCTTACTCCATTCTTATGGCCCTGTACTTAACCACTTAATGGGTACTCCATTCATGTCTAATGGATGAATCACATTTAATTTCATCCTTGATAAATTTTCACCAGCCTTTATACTGAGAAATATGTTAAGAAATGTGATTTTAAAAAAAGTTCCAAAATTGACTTAGTATCTAAATAGCCAATAACAGTAAACTATTGCAGGATTCCTATATATTTATAGACTCTACTGCTCCTATAAGAAAAATCATGTTTAAATTTAGTATCTCATTACCATATCTTGGGAAATGCTTTAAGGAGAATCTATGTACTGTTAATGTAAATCTCAAGAACTGGCCCAAGAAGAAGCAGGCATAGTCTATTGAACTGTCCCTAAACTGAAGTTTAGAGTCTGGGTCTCTGCTGGATGGGTGGGCAGCTGCCCAGGACAGCTGTTTGGTTTGAGGAGCCCAGTGCAAAAAGAAAAGATCGGGCTCCTTGTTCAAGAATTATTATAAATTTCAAGATGACAATAGGAGAGCATTAACCCAAGAACAATGCCCCTGAAGCCAGCCCTTCTGTGGCCCTCTCCCCACAAAGCGTGCATTTGCCTGTATCTGCAGGGGGAAGGGGCCTTCCAATTTTAGCGTGCAGGTACCTAAGAAAGAGAAGGGGGAGCTTGGAAATTAGACAGAACTTGCATTAGTGGTACAATATAGTGTCTGCTCCTGTAAGAACAGTGTTGTAATCCTTATAAAAAGCTGTGACTAGCGAAGCTTGGGCATAAGTGGTGCCACTGCCAGGCCAGGGTTTGATGGGGGCAGAGTGGAGTGAGCATTCTCCCTGTTTCTGCCAGTACTCCCACAACAGAGAGAATGACAACAGTAATAGAGCACCTGCTGGCCTACGGAGGGTTCTTTGGTTTGAGGCTGCATCAGACCAGGGTTCTGGGCAGGAGAGCATCCCTCTCCAGAGGCCCCAGACATCAAGGCAGCATGCAGAGGGCCCTCACCAGGCTAGCAGGCCAAAGACCCTGAGCCTAGGGGAGAAGTCAGAGTAGCCTGGCCCTTGAGCACATGCAAATGTACTTGCAAAACTCCCCACAAACAACTTGGGGATCCTCTAGAGACGGGGCTCAGATACGCTGTCAGTAAATGGGCAAGGTGAGCCAGAATTGTAGATTATTAATGTCAATGTCAAGGTAACTCATTTGCACCCTCAGGCTGGTAGGACCTGGGGAAAAGCAGGTGGCGCTAGAAGTAATGTAAATATGTATATGGCCCTTACTTTTAATTCTCTTTGATTTGATCTTAGGCTCAAACTTAACTCTGTCCTACAGACATCTAAAATTTAATTCTGCTTCAGTATAAATTATAAGCTTCCCAAAAGGGTGCACATCCAAAATGAATTTATTAATATAAATATGATTTTAAGTTTTCTAATATTTTAATACTTCTACATTTTATTGACATTTAAACACTGTGAAATTAAGAGGCAATAGAATGAATTAATAATATACATGACAAATTAAAGAAAATATACCTAAAAACAAATACTCGTGCATGAAAGTAAAAAAGAAGTATAATGTGTATCTACTGTGTGTCAGATATTATGCTTGGTTTTTCAACTGTTATCTAATGTAATATAAAACAGTTTCATTTAATATAAATCTTATTTTGGATATTTTAGTATAAACTTAAAAAATGAAAAGAGACTTTCTTTCACTATGGGAATATTTTTAAAGGACTATTAACATGCTAAGAAATATGCCACATATTGTATCATAAATTTCAAAAGCTCTCAAAACAACTTATATGCATATATGTTTGATAAATGTGAGCTAAACTAAATGATCGATAATTTGTTCATAATTTAAGAATGATATTTCTCAAACTTTCAGAGCATCAGGATCCCCTGGGGGCTTGGTAAAACAAATTGTTGGCTGCTCCCCTTCCATGGTTTCCATTCAGGAGATTTGGGGTGAGCTCCAAGAATTTGCATGTTCCCAGGTGATTGATGTCAGTTCTTCTGACTCTGTATGACACTTTGAGAACCACCCCTATAGAATATTTCAGATTAATTCTTTTCCCTCTCAACATTTTCAAGTGTATGAAATACTTCCTGCCACAATTTACCAAAACAAGTCATTTCCACATATATATTTTGAAATTATAAATAATACGCTCCCTAAGAAACAAATGACTCATTCTCCTAAGAAGACAATAAATTTCCATGAAAGGTTTCCCTTTCATGCTTCCAGTTTCTGTTGCCCTGGCCTTTCTTTCCAAAGTGAATTCAAGTGAAAAACTCAATAGCATTTGAGAATTGACCAAAAGCTTCCTCTGCCCGAGAGAACCCTAAATCTTTGCTTGCACCTTCTCTTACTATGATTCCATTAGGATAATAGTATGTGGAAATTTTCATGTTTCCTTTGGGAGTCTCAGGGGTTATTAAATTCTTCCAAGTAAATATGATGTGCCATGCACTGTCAGGTCAATTAATCAAAATCATCTCTGGTTTCTGAAGAAAAAGACTGGTTAGATTTACAAGCACTGGGAAGAATTAATCCAGAGGGTCAAGACCACATTGTTTCACCCTAACAATCAACATCCTCCAGAAATAACTCTGTGAGCTCAAGGCCCTTCTCTGCCCTGTTCACTGCTGGAACCTTTAGAACACAGTAGGCGCTCGATAAGTACATGTTGAATGAATTCAAGTGCAGGATATAATTTCAGTTTTGCTCTAACAGTGATTTCTTTGCCACTATTTCACAACTTTATTTTTAAAATGGGAATTCTGTTCTTACGACATCTCCCAACATCTATGTAGATTGGCTTTGGAGGTCTGTGAACCCTCAACAGTCATTTGGGGAGTTTTGCAAGTATTTGCACACCTGCATTTTTCTGGGGACTCATTATCAATTTTTTAAAGAGGACTGATTTTTTTTTTAGGATGAAGAACTACCAATGGCTAATAATTTAAAAGGCTCAGAATTCGGGAAGGTACACCTGTCAAACGGTAACGCAGGTGTGTCCTGGGGTAAGCTTAGGGAGGACAGAAACCTTACATAAGCAGAGGGACAAAAGCTCCCTGGATCTTGACTTTTTGTATGAATACAGGCCATGAAAGCAGGCTCTCATGATCTTTAAAAAAAAAAAATCAGAATTTTTGTGAGTTCAGTAGGACAGCCTTCACCACCAAAAATAAATTTTTTTAACAAGCTAACAAATCAGTGCTTTTATTTATAGACTGTTTATCCAGAAGCAATAGAAAGGTTGCATCTAACTAGGAAAACCACCGCACCGCATCATTTCAAAAGACACTGAGGAAATGATTTCCCTGATTCTTCTGCTGGAAAATTATTAGAATCAACCAATAATTTTTGGCAATATGGAGCCGCAATCTTACAAGTTAATTCTAACTTTCCCCCTTCTGTAAACCCCAAAAGGATGTGGGCTTTAAAATATGTAAACTCAGCAACCCCAGATTAATCTACCAGCTAGGAAAAACTAGCTATTTCTAAAATGGAAATACGACTATTTCTTATATAGCCTAATAAAAATAAAATTCACTATTTGCACAGAATTTGATTCACAACAATTGCCTGAATTTGAATCATTCAGTTTTTACCAGGAACAAATCTAAAACTTAAATCCCAGTTTAATAGCACACAGGCGATCATTTTGTTGGAGTTCATCTATTTTACCTACTCAGCTTTTCTCAAGCTACTAGAACAAATTAGACACTAGATACAAAGTATATAATCCTATATATTATACAAAAGTAAAAACAAGGCTTTCTTTCAGGCAGCTTGATAGAAGGAAATTATACATTTTTTCCATGTAGAATATCTAAGTTTATGATTTGGAAAACAGCAAACAGTGTCAGCAAGACAGTTATCTATATTAGTTAACAAATTGTTAGGACACAGCAAATAGATTAAATATAATCTCTTTGGAATATTACTACTGTAGAGCCTTAATATTAAGGGAAGATTTTTAATCACATCTAAGTTGCTCAATCATACTCTACAGATGCCACAACAAACAAAATTTGTGTTATTATTAATTAAATGGAGATAATGTCCCCCAATTTTGAAATCCCAGAGCAGCTCTCAAAAGAAAATTTGTATCAATACATAATGCACAGCCTTCTAAATGGAAATTTTATTGCTTTAAATTACATAACAATTTTCAGATTTTATCCCAATCCATATTGTTATCAGATGTTGAAAATTTTGACTCAATTGTTAAAATCTCTTCACAATCCATTCTCTGACTTATACATTAATTCAGTGTCACCAAGGACTCTGAAGCAAACCTTTTCCAGAGGATGAGGATTCCTCTCGCTTTCGCATGTAACCACACAACCACCCTAGCAAGTACGTACATACACCACTGGACAGAAAGAAGAAACCGAGACTCTGAAAGGTTGCTCAGGTTGCACAGCTAAGAAATCCAGGATTTGGGACTTCAGAGGACATGAAGACATGCTCACTTTCTTCTAGCTTAGAGAATCCTAAATAAGTGTTCAGTACCTTTATCGAACTCACACTCTGTCTTTTTGAAGAGAGAGGAATAGCAGAAATGAACCAAAACAGAAATTCAAATGTCAAGTATTTAGCTGATTGCCATGACTGCCACCATTTATTCCAAATTTTCAAAAACTGCCCAGAATCAAATGAAATTTATAGAAATTCTAGAAGTGCATCAACATTATACACCAAATCAATTTTCCAACGAAATTCAATTCGATTCAATAAATATTTATTGAACTCTTTATATGTTCAAAGTATAGTTTTCAAACAATAATAAAGCACTAAGAAATGAATCGATTCTGCCAGAATATTAAATTTAAGAAGGCAAAATAGCCCAACCATTTGCAGTCTCTACTAAGAACCATCACAGACCACTGGTCAATCTGGAACTAAAACAGAGCAATTGAACTGACAACTTGCTTTATATATTTATTACAGTCCTCTTTTTGGTATTTTTTATTTCAATGCATATAGTGAAAGAATATCAAAAGCTGAAAAGTTCTTTTTAAACAAAAGTGCAGGAATAAATAATTTGAAACATACTGGGATACTGATAGGTCATTCAGCAGAAATCCCCGAGTGATCATTGGAAAGCATCACCTCTGACCAAGTACCTGAGTGTTTCCATCCTGTGCTTTATAAGAATGTTCATTTCATCTTATTGTATCTCAAACTAATTTTAGATTTTAGGAGCCAACTTTTTAGTTATCCCAATAATTTCATGTTAACTCCTAAGATTAAACTTGGGAAAATGGACCATTATAGGAGGATTGAGTATAGGACAACTGTCATACCCCACAGGATTGCAAACTCTTCCTTTAGAAACAAATCAAACTGGGAAGAAAAGGCAAAAGCATTACCACCAGTGGACTAACCATGAAGTTTAATTAAAGCAGGAATTACAGAACTAGAGAGTATGTCTTTGTCCGTTAGCCCCTCGTGACCTCCTCTGTAGCCTCGGGAAATATTTCATTCTCGTTAACACTATTATACATGAAATCTTGCCTCAATTTTATAGGGATTTAGTCATGTGGAATTCTGTAATTATTGGTTTCCAGACAAATATAATTCAGAGATGGGAGACAGGCAAAAAATGGAGAAACAAAATAATTCACAAGCATGAATTTGGCACATTGTCTTTCTTCTCAGCCAGGCCTTTCATTTGAATAATTAAAGAATCAAAACATGACAACCATTTAAACTCTATGTTTGCCCTAGATATAATACAATGCGGTTTACAGGCCCGGGAGGAGGTGGAGGGAATCTCTGGAGGCTGAACTTCCTGGTCACCGTTCATTTGCTGTAAGATGGCCTGGCACCAAATCTGATGGTCTTCTCATCTGTTTTAATCTTTCTCAGCTGGACTTGTTGGCATTTTTACTCCAAACTGTGTCTCGCTGATAAAGAACAAGATAGAAATAAGAATCCTTCCTGAGTGCTTCATGAAGTCGTTTCATACCGAGTCTGACCATTGAAGGGTATTTTATAAGTATATTCCGTAAAGTCTTTAACAGGTCATCTTGGAGTTTGATGCACCTACTTGGCTAATTGCAGAATGTCTCCTGTGCCTGTGAGTTTTGCCGTTCAACATGAAGGCGACAATGGGCCGACTCACTGTTTTCTGATCTGAAGTAGCCCTTTTACACTGAGGAAGATGTGAATGACCTCTCTCGTGTTTGCTCGGGTGAAAGTCAGGAGGAGTGGAGCAAGACTGATATTCCCTCACAGACCCAGAGTAAATGACAAATGACATTCTCCCTTTGTGATCTTTGGGATTTTTGTTGACTTATTTGGAGGCTTTTGTTGGATCCCAAGAAATGGCCTGTGGCTGAGGCCTATTCTAGCGATTTCCACGCTCCATCTGTGGAATCCATCAACGGGGCATTTACCCTCATTCAGGGTTCTGACACCTGCCTAGCAGGGCGCAGGAGACACAAAGGAAGCCGGAGTGGATGAGAAAGGGGAGGTCGGGTGGGTTTTTTTTCAGAGACGGGAGGAGGGGGGAGGTTGAAATGGATGCCCAGTAGGGGTTAATCCAAGCCAGTTGAGAGACTGCGGCACCTGGAAGCTTCTCTTCCACATTAATTCACAAGCTAAGAAGTAATCGGTGACATTTTTTTTAAGTGTTTTGAAATTGTATATATGTAGAGGGAAAAAACGCCACTGAAAAGAACAAACCGAAGATTTACAATAAAATCCCAAGGTACAGCTAGAAATGGTGTGTAACCTAACAAATTATCAAGCAAGAAATTGAACTTTCCAGAATTCTTAACCCAGAACTAGGATTTGAGTAATTGTTATTTTGTTAGTTGATAAACTAGAAGAGATGGTTTATAACCTAATCAGAGGTCTAAGGAGGGTGAGTAGAGGGGTCTTGTTTTGTTTTTATTCCCTCTACAATTTCTCCCCCAAGTGTGCCAGCAAAGACTCTTCAGCGAATGCAAAAAAAAAACAAAACGTTTTTTGGCAAAGATATGCTGCGCTTTCTCAGGAAAGGCTCTTTCAAGAACACTGAATCTAATTAAGACCCTCTAGCCAGTTACCTACTCTTGCTCCTGCTCAGCAGTCCCCCAGTTTTTGGCCAGAGAAACGTAATGCTGCCCCCCTCCCTTCCGACCCAAGCCCTTCCCTCGGAAGCTGCCGCCTCACAGCACGAGGTCATTAGAAGGAAAATAAGCTCCTGCCAGGTTGGGGCTAATCAAAATAGCACAAATAAACCCTGACACTCAACAACTCCCCGAGTGCCTGCTGCCCTGGGAGGTGAGTACAGATTGGTTATGAATATGGCCGGCCCTGGGCCGTCCAGGAGGGCCAGCGTGTGCTCAGTGCCCTGGAGTTATTATAAATGCGCAACACGGACAGTTGGGTGTTTATTTAAGACAAGGGCTGACAAGCAGAGGCTGGCAGAACGACCAAGCTGCCTCGGAGGTACCGAACTGCGCAACCCAAAGATGCCTGCATCCTAAGGTTCTGAGAAACTTTGAGTTTCAGGTGCCCGTCGGATCTCTGTCCACATTTCCTTGGGAAACCTTTCTCTGGATGGAGTTCGCTCACAACAGCCACCATCGGACTATCAGTCATTTAAAAGGCCTCCTTTGTAACAACACAACGAGAAAGCAAGCTGTATTTCTTCTTCATTTTTTCATGCAGCTCTGCCAGTGATTATTTTTAGAAGCCGCATTTGCTGGTACATTTAAGTAAAAACATGCTTGTGCTTTTCTCATCTCCTGATACGAGCAACATTTTGCTTAAGGGAGCCACAAAATCCCAATCAAGCTGTACCTGTTTAAGCACCTCCTTTCAAAGATTTAAAGCCAAGGAGGAATCTCTTACCGGTTTAATAACCCTGACACTGACCCAAATTAACCCAGTGGCTTCTTAAACCCCTTATTTTGAAGCTTATGTGTGTGTAACAAGAATTCCTTTTACAACACGAATCTCTCCCATCAGACAAGAAAATCATCCTTCCCTAACCGACCCTGGCAAATAATTATTTGCAATTTTTTTAATTTGCTTTTTAAAACTTCTTGGTAACCACCTCCAAAGCATTTCAAAGAGAAGAGACTAAAGCTCCAAGAAAACGTGTTGCTATTCAATTAGGAAAACTGATTAGTTAACTAATTAATCAGCTAACAGCTTTCTAAGAATAGTCTCCCATGATAAGAACTTTCTCCCTCAAGAGCTTAAAAGTCAGTCATAATTAAAACTAAGAGCCAGGGCTGCTGTTCATATTAAGGCTCCGTGTCTGTAACAGCGGCAAGCTCGGTTCTAGGGTACTGGGATTGAATTGCAAGCAGCAAAGGAAGGTAATCCGCACACTGAAGGGGAACAGGAAAACAGTAGTTCTCCTGAAAGGAAAAGGGCCAACTGACTTTTATTTACAATTGCCAAGAGAGAGGCCATTATGGACCATATGTGCCACAATTGCCCTCTTATCTCAGGCTGGCCATCATGTCCTTTGGGAGCTGTTAATGAACTGGGTAATTGAGCTGCTGACATGTGTTACCAAAACAAAACAATAGGAAGAAGAGACAAATGAACATTTTATTTGCCAGTCAGAGTAGGTTCAGCTTTTCACAGAGCTACAGCTAAGTAACTGACTGAATACATAAAACAGTGCGTTGAAAGCAAGCAGATGCAGACACAATAATAGTTAACTGACAGCTTATGGCCCATCTGTGCTTAACATTTTGTTAAAGAAATTACTTGACTTGCTAAAGAGACAAATCATACAGCTGCCCCGAGTGCTGCATTATAAGAGATAAATCATTAACTAAACTGTTTCATGCTTAAAATGACAATGCTTATTAACAGTTATGTTGGGACATTTTGTCAGCACAGCTTGACACAGTTATTACTTACTAAAAATGTGACAACTCATAGATATCCCATGGAATTGGGTTAGGGAAAAAAGAACACTGCAAATAACTTGAAAGAACAACAGGAATTTTTATTCTCTCACGATTAAATACGCATTTCTGAGATGTTATAAATGAAAAAATTTAACTCTATGAACATAAAATCATGTTTCCTATAGTAATTATGTACCTTTCTTTCATTTATTTACATCTTATTTATTCAAAACTGAAGCATAGTAGAAATGCTCTGGGTTGATTACTATTAATTTCATCAACGATGGAACAAAAATTAAGCAGATTGTTTATAGCCACTTCACTTTTCCAAATACACTCACCTTCTTCCTCTGGAAAAATATTTCTTTAATAAGAAAAAAATATATGTTGCAAAAGACTTGTTGTATGAGGGGAATTAGCTTATGTTTTTTGTTGCTGCATCTGAATTGAAACCACACTTTTTTGTCCAAGTGTATTTCAGCCATTGCCGTGTAGACCAACTCTGAAATCATATCTAAGTAAACTGGTTAACTAGATGCAGAGCATGGATCTCTCAAAGCCCTTCTTGTGATAGTTTCTTCACCATTATGGGCAAAATTAACTTAATAATAGTAATAATGATAAAAGAAAAGCAGCTATTTCTTAACCTGATGAGAGCTTGCTATACCCAACCACTACTCCCTGGTCGGTCTTTTGTGTATGTTTTCTTTCATCTTTACCCAAACCCTCTTTGTAAAGGTATTATTGTGCCCATCTTACAGATGAGCAAAAATGAGGTCTACAGTGATGTAACTTGCCTGATTCATGAGAGCTCAGAGAAGCTACCCTAATATAAAATGTTATAAGCATTTGAGGAGTAGGATTAATGAGAACTGAAAGAAAAATTGTAGCCAATATCCTGCCTTTTTTTTCCTCCTGGTCTACAGAGCCAAGGCTCAGATATCACAGTCAACACTGTAAATCAGTTGTGAAAACATGAGCATAAAAGGTGCATAATATTTTCAGTGGCGATTGGTATAGGTGAAAATTATGTTAGGTACAGTTACTAAGAAAGAACTCTGACTATGAAACCTAAACCTTAGCTATATTTACAGAGCTTTAAATAGCACAAAATGTGTTCAATAAGGCTTATGACATAATTGACACAAACAAAGAACTACTTTGCCTTCATCTTGATTTTCCACTATCAACTATTTTTGCTATTGCGTGCATGAGTTGTTTTAAAGTCAACAAATAAACTAAGGCTCAGTATGTCAAAGAGGTAACAAGTTACACAGAAAGCCTTTCAGGAGGTAGAAAACAAAAGGATTCTTTTGCCATCCTTATTAAGTCAAGACTACCCAAAGACACGCAAAACCTAAACCGCTTTATCCACGACTAAATTTTTCCAGGATTAGCATGACACAAGATGTTTGGAAAATGGAAGAAAGGCAGATTGAAGAAGAAAGTTACATACTACCCTTTCAGTGCCAGAAACCTACATAAACAGGTAAGAATATAAATGACTAAGAGAACTGAAATGCCAGGGCAAACATTTATAAAATTACAGGATCATTGGAAGAAGCTCTAGGCCAATCCCCTCATTTTACAGATCTGTGTGGTTACCCCAGATCACACGTCATTCGACACACGTTTATTGAATACCTAAGAGGTGGCTGATATTGTCTTTGGAACCAGGGAGGCAAATATGAGTAATATATGGAACCTAAACTCAAAAAGTAAAACTTCCTCTCCAAGTTCTCTTTCCAGCAAGGCAAGAAGTGTCAGTATATATAAGAGTTAATCTAGCCATGCCCTGCAGCAACAGAAAGATTAAATACCCTCTCAAGGCTGGAAAACCTAGATATGTTATTTACTAAATAACAGAACCATAGATTCTGTGAGCCTATGATCTTTAATATAGAGATCAAAATAATACACACATGCTTTTAACTGGCGCTTCCCATATGGCATTTCAAGATTGTTTCTTCGCTTCCCATTTTCTCCTGGGTTTTATAAGGAAGAAAAAAGGCAGCAGAGGAAGCTTGTTTTGAAAATCCAAATCTTATCTGGGTCAATTATTGCTTGTTGGAAGACAGAAAGAGGTAATAACTGAACATAAATGAAAGAGGAAACTCTTTTCCTGGAGGCAACAGAGAAGGCTGAGCTTAATCCTTGCTGGCAAAAGAATTAGTAGCAACATCAAGGTCATCGTTAGAAATCATGCATGGGATACCTACTGGGTGAGAAACACTTCCCTAGAGGCTGAGAAGAAGGGGATAATGAATTAGAAGAGAGTGTGATTCCTCCCCTTCCTCCTGCAAAAGTATGAAGCTCCTATCTAGACAGTGGGCTTTCAGATTAGTGTCACAGCTCACCAAAGGACCCTCAGAGGAATTGGCAAACCAGTCAAAAGGACCCAATAGATGATGTGAATGATTTATCACCAGCCTAGGGACAGCTGCTTTTTGAAATTTTGTCTTTTTTCTCTCTATGTCTAAGCAACCGTTGCCATTGAACTCAGAAGAGGTGATACCAAAGGTTTGAGCAAAGGAAGCCTCACATCACAGCGGCATGCCCTACAGCTTAGGAGACAGGCCAACTACTTCTAATACCCACTTGGCCATTTCTCGGATTTGGGGTAAGCTTATTCACTCTCTGAGCCAGTTTTCTCATCGGCAAAATAGTGTTTAAAACATCTGCTTCAACAGTTGGTTTTAAGGAAAGGAGGTAGTTTGCAAAACTCAGCACAGTTCCTGACACACGATATATCCTCGGCAAATGTAATTTTCTCTGCATCCCTTCCCCTTCTTGTGCTTATGCTCTACCAGGCATAAAGGAATAGCCAGAGAAAAATGTTCTCTGTATTCCAAGACTGAGAGAGAAAAATGACCACCAAAACTTTAAAGATATTTGTAGAAATTCCCAAATTTTTGAAATAAGAGCATCTTCCAATATCCCATCTACTTCCGCTTCTCAAGATCCCGCACATAATCAACCACTGTATGTATCCACCAAAACAAGATATTCCACTCTTGCTCTATACCCAATTCCCTTAAAAATCCAAACTGGAGGGCAGGGTTACTGCACTCCTCCTGGCCCAGGACACATGTCTGTACTGTGGGATCAGAGATTAGGGTAGCTACGAAAGTAAATGAACTCTGTGTTCCCAAATAACTCAGGGCCTACCCAAGAAGGCTGAGACTAACCAAAGTCAGGCACTTAGCCTAAAAGAAATTAAACGTGTGGCTTCTCCTTTATGCCAACACTCATGTTGGTTGTCATGAGGAAGAACTTAGAATATGTTTCCTTGAAGGCAAATTCTTGTCTTCTCTACATCTACTGATATGGATCTGTATAGGCAAAACGAAGTATGGTTTTGAGCAATGCACTATCTGACCATTTTGATTACTGTCCATAGTCAATGTGAATAGGTCAGGTACTCAACATCAGAAAAAGATATCAAGAATTTCTTCTGCAGAAGACTTCTACATGAATTATTGGGCAAGTGCCTTTCCTTACAACATTGTCTTTTCAGGAACAATCTTGCAGAACTGGAGGGAAATTAATAAGGAAGTGCTAGATTCAGGGAGGGGAGGAGAGAAAGGAGGAAAGGGAAGAAAGAAGAGAAGAGAAGAGGGTCGACTTTCTTTTCTATAATAGCAAAGAAGAGTAAGAAGGCAGTAGGCAGTTCAGGAGTCAGTGGGTTGGCTACAGCCACTCTTTTCTCCAAAAGTCTCTGATGACAAGTCTTTTTGAGTTAGGAAAGCCTGTTCTGAGGGACTAAAGTTGGGAATAAGAGTCTGAACATGTGTCCTGATCCCTGACAGCTTTAAATAAGTTAAGGCCTCTCCTGGGTAAAGACCAAAAGCAGTCCCACCCATCCTTCCCGCCCACACCAGCCGGTGACTTTACCTGGAAATCATCCCATCAACGTGTCAAGGCAGATGCCAAGATTTAAAGAAACTGTTGCCAATTCAATTTAAATTCAAGCCCATTCTTCTCATATGTTTATTCCTAAGAAGAGTTTCTTGGACAAAATATATTGTTTCTTATGTCATTGTGAGCTTTTGTGTTCACATTGTAAAAGTATATTGTATTATGAAATAAAATTTGGACAATGTCTAAAAAGAAGAAACAGTGATAATCCCAAAATCCAAAACAATCACTATTGATTTTAAATTAGAGAATTAGATTATACAAATGGATGGATGAATAGATGAATGGATGGACAATAGATGAAAGATAGATATAGACTGAGCAAATTCCTTTACTATGTTTCTTTTCATTCTTTTTTTCTGTGTATATTATTAACAAAAAAGTTTTTAAAAGCTTTCTTGATTTGTTACACATTAAAAAAGTAAATAAAACTTTCCTCCGACAAGTGTTCCAATGAATTTATCCTTGTTGTTTCAGTAATAACAAAAAAAATTATTTGGTTCATAATACCGTTTATATTTGAAATTTTAACTTGAGTTCTGAAATTATGTAGGACTACTTCTTCCAAGTTGCTCATATGCTCCTGTAGATGCATTTGAATGTGCAAATAGTAACATTTGCCCATGTCTCTATATGAAGGCCAAGATAAATGCACATATGTTCTCATTACATTTATATAATGCAGGTACATAATTCATTCAAACGAGCATTGAACTCATTCTCATATATCACTTTTTCTACTCTCACAATAAGTAAGCCACAGTTTTAAGAAAGCTCACCACGGGCCTGGGCCTTCCAGAGGTGGCTGTCCTGACTGTCCATCCCTCCCAAGTCCTTATCCTGATTTCTATTCAGGTTGCAATTAAGTAGGAGGGAGCTTTTAAAATGCTTTCTTCTTTCTGGTGGAAGAAGCCAGAGCAGGACAAGAGTGTGAATGCCTGAGGGTAAGCCGGTGCATAGAGAGCGTAGCTGGGGAAGAAAACCAACCAAGGCGTAGGAAGACAACATCCCAGGTAACCAACAATGTCATTAAATTGCAGGAGGGAAAATAAGGAATATATCATTATTTTAAGATTTTTTCGCTACTTGCTAGAGATGTTCATATTTTCTGCTATATGTGCTACTTAAAATAGAATTTTAGAAACCGGAAATCACTTTACAGATCATCAGACAACCCTTTACTTTACAGATTCAAAAAAACAAAAAATGAAAACTGAGTTTCAGGTGGATAAAATGATATTTCCATCAACACCTAGCTTGTTGATGGCAGAGTTAAATCTCAAACCTAGATCTCTGAATTGTAAATTCTGGCTCTTTCCACTTTATCACATGATCAACTCGTTATTTTCTGTGGATCTGTGGATGAATTGACTTCTATTTTCCAATCAGTTATGGTAGCTAGAGTCCTCTTCCCACCAACAGACCCACTGAATCTGAAAATTAATGAAATGAGGTGAAGCATTTTGGACTCAAGATTGGGCCCAGAGAGGAAAAATAGAATTTTTTTAGCATCTCAACCATTTTATTTACATCTAACCATTATATAATGCTATTTGTTTCTGATATTTATATAGATATATTTTTTGTTCTTGTTTCTGATATATGTGTATATATATTTTTTTTTTCTTTTTAGAGACAGAGTCTTACTCCGTTGCTTAGGCTGGAGTGTAATGGCACAATCGTAGCTCTCACTATAACCTCAAAATCCTGGGCTCAGTGATCCTCCCACCTCAGCCTCCCGAGTAGCTGGGACTACAGGCACGTGCCACCATTGCCACCATACCTGGCTAATTTTTTTTTTTTTTTAAGAGATGGAGTCTTGATATTTTGCCCAGGCTAGTCTTAAACTCCTGGTCTTAAGCAGTCCTCCCACCTTGGCTGGGATTAAAGGCATGAGCCACCACACCCAAACTGATTCTTAAAGTTCTATACCCCATTATATCTTCATGACAACTTTGTGAGTTATTCTTTTTTTTTTTTTTTTTGAGACAGAGTCTTACTCTGCTGCCCGGGCTAGAGTGAGTGCTGTGGCATCAGCCTAGCTCACAGCAACCTCAAACTCCTGGGCTCAAGAAATCCTCCTGCCTTAGCCCCCTGAGTAGCTGGGACTACAAGTGTGCACCACGCCTGGCTAATTTTTTTCTATTTTTAATTTCTCAGCTAATTTCTTTCTATTTTTAGTAGAGACGGGATCTTGCTCTTGCTCAGGCTGGTCTCAAACTCCTGATCTCAAGCGATCCTCCTCGGCCTCCCAGAGTGCTAGGATTACAGGTGTGAGCCACTGCGCCTGGCCTGAGTCAGATATTCTTATCTTTTTGTTTTTAAAATGAGGTTGATAAAAACAACTTGCCCAAAGTCTCAGCAAGTCAGTTAGATGTCAGAGCTACGAAGATAATCACCATTCTTCTAAACATGCATTAAAATGTCTTCTGGACATTGCTTAGTATCATTCACAAATGTTTTCACTCAAATAACATGTATATTCAGATACTGACCATTAATAACCAATTTTTATAAGAAATAATGATTAATACATTTCTGAGTAAATCAGTTTTAAAATTTAGAAAATTAGTAATTAATGTGAAACTGAGCATGCACACAAAAACCTGCCAAAAATTCACTTAGTGGAATTTAAAGTTTTCACTGGACTGGGACAAACCTACCCAGAATCCCAGGTGCTTGCCAAAATGGACCGAGGGTTGGTCATATCTTGGCTTTCTCACTCTCACTCACCGTCTGCTCCACCTAGAAGGCCTTTCTGTCCATCTTTTCACAACGTCACACATAGGTCTCAAAACCCAGTTCCACAAAGCCTTCACTGAACTTTCCAGCCATAAATGCCCCTCCGTTCTCCACACTGCAAGAGCATTTTGTATTTTTCCTACATTCAGCATCTTTCCTTCGTAATCTAACCACTGACTAAAACTTGCAGGTCAACTCTTGTTTCAACCACACTTATTTCTCTGACCACTTCCTTAAATTTGTGTACATTTAGCTGTGTGTCCCAGTGGTACTTTTTCATTTTAAAAGGTCAAACAGTCAGAGGTCAGCAAAGCAACTAGCAAGTTCATACGGACAAACCTAACAAATGCAATCGCTGCCTTACTAACAGCTGGTTTTGAAGGAGCCCAGTTCTTTGTTTGCCAACTGAGTAGTTCTGCAAGTGAAAAATTAGATGCCATTCTAAGAGAAAAGTCTCTGCATGTCAAAGTTTAATGCTTATTTTGACTATCACAGTGTTAAAGAATTCACCAAAAAAAAAAACAAAGGATGAACTTCCTGATAGTATCATATGGTATTATCGTAAAATAAGGAAAGTTATTGAGCAGCATGTGGACCGTTCTACATCAATCTTTCATAGGATTTCTGTTAATTTTGGAGACATCCACAGGCATAAAGAGACCCTTTCTTGTTTTCAGCAGTTACCAATGAAAGAAAATATATAAAGGTATTTAGTAAACTGTAACGTTCGTGGAACATATATTTTTCATCATTGATATCACCATAGATTGTTACTATTATAGTAAATAATGGAGTAATAATTAAACAAACTTTATTAGGCATTATCAAAGAGGCATTATATTAAGCCCTTCATTTTCTACAGAAAATAAAAACACGAGGGTATGAGGTCATTCTCTGATCAACTGAAGACACTTCTTTTCTCAAAGTTCCTGATTCTTTTCTTTGAGTATAGAAAGACCCCAACAGAATCATTCCTCTCTCAGCTTAGTGACCCTTTCCTTGAATAAATCTTTTCTTTTCCCATATTGCTCTTCAGTCTTAGGCCTTCAGGAAGGTTTACTCTTCAACTTCCAGAATCCTACATATCTGTCAACAAAGATATATTTTTCTTTTCCACTTTCAAAAAAGGTTTAAATTCCAACCCGAACATACAGAGTCACAAACAGATCCATGTTTTGTTGAGGCCTGAAGCTTTTACAATTGGGGGGAGAGAGGAGGCAGAGCAGGGAGAGAAATTCCTCTTTAAGAACACAAAACTTCAAAAAAAAAAAAAAAAGAACACAAAACTAGCTTCCTTTTGCATATTTTACATAATCACATGGCCATGTGACACATCATCCAGAGGGTTCTTTGCAGGGTTTCAGAAGGAGCCCTTGTTTTTCATTATAAACTCACCCCTGCTCATGAATCTATGATGAAGCCAGACAGTCCCTAAGCAAAAGACACTGTCCTTCTGTGTCTGCCCTTCCTGCCAATGACAAAGTGTAAAACATCCCTAAACAGCAGTAATGACAGCCCTCCTCCCGCCACTGCCCGAAGAGCAAGGACAATCAAGTCAACCAAGACTCATGATTATAAACTACCTGGAGTCTTTTATGGGGGAATGGGGTTTCTTTCCCAATTCCAATGAAATTGATCCTCAGCAGTAGCTACTGCCTCGGTCTATGAGTAAATGGAGACATATGGGTCATGGATTTTTCAGAGAACCTCATGATTAAATCTGGGAAGCCGTTTAGCTTTTTATTCTAAACTTACAGTAAGGTCTTGAGCACCTGGAACCTACCATAGGTAGTGGGATCGTAGAGTACGATTGCGCCCTTCTGAAACAACTCGCAGATAATGCCACGGCTCACACGCATACTCCTTACACTCTTCAGGCAACAAAACAACGCAGCTGAGATGACTTGTAAAATTCTACCTTAAATACTTTTATCTGTAATGAATATGTACTACTTTTGTAATAACGGAACTAGTTCCATTAATCAGGAAGTAACTTAAAAGAAGCTTGGGTGTTTTTATGTGAATTTCCAAACAACCTTGAGTTAATTCAACATTCTAGCTAGCATGCGTAACCTTTCTGTCCCTAAAAGATGATACTACTAGCACCCTCCTAAACTTGAAAAAAAATCAGTGACAATAATAAACACCACTAAAAATTCTATTCGTGTCAATTAACTTTGTAACACCTTGCATAGGAAATATTGGCACCACAGGAACTTGGAAAAAGTTATCATGAAAAGAGGAACATGCACCAGACATAGGCCAGACTTAATACCCTAGAAATGGACGTGGAGGAGTTGGGGTATTAGAAAATTATTTAAAAAGGCCCAGTGCGGTGGCAGAAGGATCACTTGAGGCCCGGAGTTCGAGACCAGTCTGGGCAACATAGGCCTTATCTCTGCCAAAAAATTTTTTTAAAAAATTAGGCAGGGATGGTAGTGCACGTTTGTAGTTGTAGCTATTGAGGAGGCTGAGGTGGGAGTTCGAGGTTGCAGTGAGCTGTAATTGCGCCACTGCACGCCAGCCTGGGCAATAGAGTGGGAGTCTATCAAAATAAAAATAAAAAAGAAAATTGTAAGGAAAAATAGTGCTTTTGGTTAAATTGGTTGGCTATTTTAGGCACAAAAGCTTTAGAAACGTAAATATTACCTTATATTTCATCTTTACTTGGCATCTGAAGATATTGCTGTATTTTCATGTAAGATTTCTTAAATTCTGAATGTCATACAGGACCTCATACAGTTTCGCCCTCAGTGACTCATTAGAAACTAAATTTCTCTACATTTCTTCACACTTTTAAATAGGTACAATAGGAATTTCACATATCTCAGTAGTTTTAACACATTGTCATTGAGGAAGATTTATTTAACATGGAAATTTTGAGCTGACTGCCAAGACTCCTGAATTAAAAACAAGTGCACATTCGCATTTAAAGGACCGCCTACCCCAGCACTTCCATGGTCCTCTAGCGGTGCCCCACTCGGTGGGGGTCACCACTCTCAGGTGAATGAGCAATCGCTTTGCTACATAACCAGGAATTACCAACAGAACTCTAGTAAGGATCGCCACAACATAGATGTGGTGCTAGAAAACAAAACAATATTTCCAAATTGAAGATGTGACAATCTATACTAGGGATCGTCCAAAAATGACCGACTGCCTGTTTTTGCCCATGAGTTAAGGATGGTTTTTATACTTGTTAATTGTTGGGAAAAAAAGGACATTAACATGTGAAAATTACATGAAATCTTAGTGTCCACAAATAAAATCAATTGGAACACAACCATGCCCATTCGTTTACGTATTTTCTATGACTACGTGCTACGACAGAAGAGCTGAGTAGTTGTGACAGAGAATAGTGGCCCAAAAAATGCCAAAAATATTCACTCTGTGGGCCTTGACAGAAAAAATTGCCTAGTCTCCATGACAGCCAACATTTGATGGGTTCTTACAGTGCACCAGGTAAAGTGCCAAGCATCCTCACTTGTTTTCTTTTATCTAATCTTCAGATCAATGTTATTATCACCCCCCCATTTTACAGATTAAAAAATGAGGCTCAGAGAGATTACATAGCTAGTATGTAGTGAAAGTGGGAATTGACATTAAATCTCTCTCATGTGGATGCTCGTGTTTATGAATTCTACACCAAACTTCTTCCCCTCATTCCCTGTCCCCACCAGAGCCCGTCACCACTGCCATCATCCAAGAGCAGGTAAAATACAGACTTAACACTCCCATTAGCCGTGGCGTGATGCAAGTCCCAATCCCTCTGCAGTATGGTGGAGGGGTGCCGTGCCCTGTGTCCTGTGTCCAGACATGATGAAGCTAGAGTTATGTGGGATCTTTTCCCATGAGGTCTCAGGTCTCTGTGATGTTACTCAACTTTATAAGGCAGGTGCCAAACTTAATTCATGAATTAATTATACCCAAGAATGGAGCTATTGCTCAGTTCACAAAGAGGGGAAGAACCAGGAAACCCTTTTAACTGGACAACAGTTTTCTAGGTGGTCTAGCGTCTTGGTGCTTTGCTTCCTTTAGCTTCATGTTGACTCTTGCTTTGACTTCATTCTCGGATTGTCTTGGATTTCAATGCCACAAACTCAGTGACCTCTGACATGAACCACTGACTGTACCCCAGAAATGCTAAAACCATAGTTGTTACCTCACTCCCCAATCCTATGCCCTGGTGTGCCATAGGCTACTTCCATCATTTCTATCGAAATAGCCACCACGAGGGCAGCAAGTTTGCCTACGTGGTAAACAAGGAAGCTAGAAGCAACACAAAAGAAAGAACTGTTATTCTATTCCCAGGAATCTTTTCTCAACCCAGGCGGTCAGTTGAGCAAGTTGCCTAAACTATATGGCTCTCAGATTCCCCATCTGGGAAGGACTAATAGCGACCCACAGGTGGCTATGGGGGACAAATTTACAGGGGTATGATTAGACTGGAAAAATGTAGAGTACTGTAGAATGTGAAATAAAAGTAAATTATAGTGTTGACATATAAAATGTATATCCTGGTTTGACATGTCTATGCTAACTTTGTCAAACCCTAAAGACATTTTAGGGAGTGATTTAGCATCCAAAACTTCATGCAAACCATGACTCTGAATAAACCTAGATGATGCTCCACCAAAAACAGCAATAAAACAAGTTGCGAAAGATATAATCAGAGTCCAGGTAACACATAAACTACATCATAAGTTTAGACATACGTTTTCTTTCCCAGAGGAAAAAAAAAACAGGTCAAAGTTTTTAATAACCTCATCACAAAAATGTTTCTCTAAATTCACATTTATTTATTCACCAAATACTTGTACAGTGCCCACTGTATGTCCAGTTCTTTGCAAAGCAGTGCACACAAAAAGCTAAGCAGAACAGAGCTCACAGTCTAGCCAATATCAAATTAAAATAAAATCTGACATACAATCTCCAGGAAATGTCAATTGCAAATGTTTTTTTAAATGGAGAGTTTCACTTTAAGTTTTCATTCAGACATGTTAGATGGTTAGCCAGATAATAGTTGGACTTCTAATCCCATTTTGTGTTCAGTGGATATGTTATTTGCCTGAGGGAAGCGGGGAAAGCTGTCACAGTCTTTTTTCATCTTAAATTTTGTCAGTCTTTTCTCACCTTACATGTAGATCAGTTTTGTTGTACTGAAATACGCTTGTCTGTTCTGACATGCTTCCTCTTGCAATAAGCATTGTCCAATGCTTCAGACATATAGGGTTACCCCGCGGGTCTGAAATTTATGGTCTCTTAGATGATCAGAAAGACCTTTGGAAATCTGGGTTTCCCACAGTCAGTCAGTATCGTTTTATCGAAAAGACATCTCTCAGATCCATCTCTGGACCTGCCCCTAAACTGATGTCTCCGTCAACATCATAAGTACTTAGGACGCAAGAGAACTCTGGCTGGCTAGGACGCCGAGAAGATCACTTAGAGAGAGCTGATGAGCACTTCTTATTGTATCATGTCATGTTTCTGATGACACTCTACAGCATAAGCACATCAAAAATCTCAATTAATATCAACACAGCATTTATCATTGACTTTCATATATCTAAGGCTTACTATTCAGCTTTTCATTCTCAGCTCGGAGAGTCAGCTGGGCAAGTTGCAACGTCAATAGACATTGAGATTTTGTTTTGTCCAATAGCCAGACTCATTTACAAATTTCACTGGGGAAAAAGGAAATGTGTAGTCTTCAAAAAAGTGAATCGTGGGCCGGGCGCGGTGGCTCACGCCTGTAATCCTAGCACTCTGGGAGGCCGAGGTGGGCGGATCATTCTGAGCTCAGGAGTTCGAGACCAGCCTGAGCAAGAGCGAGACCCCATCTCTACCAAAAAATAGAAAGAAATTAA
>CAUYSK010088263.1:0-15889 GCA_963575035.1 Avahi laniger | reverse complement strand
GCCCAGCTAATTTTTTCTGTATATTTTTAGTTGTCCAATTAATTTCTTTCTAATTTTAGTAGAGATGGGGTCTCGCTCTTGCTCAGGCTGGTCTCGAACTCCTGAGCTCAAACAATCCGCCTGCCTCGGCCTCCCAGAGAGCTAGGATTACAGGCATGAGCCACCGCGCCCGGCCAAGACATTCCTCTTTATGCCAGTTTAAAAACTGCTCTATTTCGTTTATGTATATATGTGTGTGTGTGTGTGTATATATGTCTACAGTTTTTAAGTGTTTAGGCATAAATAAATTAACTGTAATTTTACTTTCAGAAGTAATTCCAAAGCTTTTTAAAATTTTCATAATAGCCGGAATATCTTGCTGAAAATTTACTATAAAATTTTGCTTCAGTGCTACTGAATAACTCTCTATCTTTTAATAAAATTCATAAAATTTTTTTTCTTTTTTCTTTTTTTCTCCTTATTTTCTCTATTTGCCAGAGATCACATGATTGCAGAAATTCATATAATTTGAGAGAAATCAAGCTGAATTTATTTTTGTCTTTAAGGACACATTCTTGTGGTTTTTTTTTTTCTTTAAAGAAACCAAACCCTGAACTATATTATTGGATAGTGTTCAGGCTAGAAAGCTCATTCATCGATTTATTCATTATTGATTCAATCAATATTTATTAAACTCATTACTACATTCCAGGTATTGTTATATGTACTGGTTATACAGCTGTAACCAACACAAAGTACCTGCTTTTATGGAGTTTACATTCCAATGGAGAAGACTGACAATATAAGCAAATATATAATATCAAGTGCTTTTTTTTTTGCATTTTTTTTATTTCAGCATATTATGGGGGTACAGATGTTTAGGTTATGTTGCCCTTGCCCCCCCATCCCCCCTAAGTCTGAGTTTCAAATATGTCTGTCCTTCGGGTGGTCCGCATTGCACTCTTTGTGTATGTATATACCCGTCCCCCCTCCCCCCTGCCCAACATCCAATAGATGTTATTCTTATATGTGCACTTATGTGTTGATCAGTTAATACCAATTTGATGGTGAGTACTATGAAGAAAAAGCAGGGAATAGAGATAGAATGTGTTGAATTTTGTCAAATACTTATTCTGCATTTATAAAAATGATCATGTGGTTTTCGTCCTTCATTCTGTTAATACGATGTATCACATTTATTGATTTGTGTATGTTGAACCATCCTTGCATCCCTGTGATGAAACCCACTGGAAGAGAATGTAGAGAAAGCTGCTATTTTAGATAAGATGTTTGGGAAAGCCTGATTGATGAGGCGACATACACAGAGGCCCTAATGAAGTAAGCATTTGAGCATGGGCACATTTGGGGAAAGAGAATTCGAGGCAGAGGTAAAAGCAAGTGAAAAGCCCCTACAATGTTAGCTTACTTGTCATGTTTAAGGAATAGCAGAGAGGCCAGTGAGGTTATAACATAGTGATTAAGGGAGAAAAATGGTAAGAAATGAAAAAGGAAAGAAAACCAGGAACTAGTTCACGAAGGTCCTTATAGCCTGGCATGAATACGTATATGGGAAGCCATTAGAGAGATTGAGAGGAGGAATGACATAATTTGACTTACCTCTATGAAATAGGGAGCTGCAGTGTAAAGGTTAGACTAAAGAGGATTAAGGGGGAAAACAGAGATACCAGTTAGGTTATTACAGTGCTCCAGACAGCAGTCTTGGACTCATGTGGTAGATGATGGGGAGATGGTTAGATGTTGGATTCAGGCTCTATTTCAAAGGTGGAGAAGATAGTATTTGCTTATAGCTTGGATATGATGAGGAGGAAAGAGAGGAGTAAAGGATGACTGCTAGATTTTTGACTTGAACTGGGTGAATTCTGAGATGCAGAGATGAGACATACTGGATGAGGAATATATTTGGAGAAGTGTGGAATTGAGTTCTGTTTTGGCCATGTCAGGTTAGAGATGCTGAGTAGGCAATTGGATATCCAAATCTGGACTTCAGGGTATTTGGGACTGGAAAAGTTAATTTGAGAATCATCAGGGAATAACTATGTCATTGGATGAGATCACCTTGTACATCTGGAAAAGAGAAGATGGCAAAAGATGGAGCCCTGGGGTATGCCAACATTAAGAAGTAGAGGAGAAGAGGAGGAACTAGCAAAAGACTGAGAAGGATCCACCAATGAACTAGAAGAAAAATCAGGAGACTGGTATGCTGGAAGTCAAGTAAAGAAAGTATTTCAAAAAGCTGGTGTGGGGAGGAGTATTTAACTTTGTGGTATATTGCCTATATACCTGGAAAAAGAAACTTTAGCTGCTTTGAAGTAAATGTGATTCCTTCCCCAATGGGTAACCTTTCTCATTTAGAGATTTCTTTTTTGGTTTTGAGTTTGTTCTCCAAAAAACTTCCCATATTGTTTTTCAGAGCATGATATAATCATGTAGAGCTTTCAATTGTGAAAAGGGATTTGATTATTTTTCATGCAACCTTTCATACTGACAATCTTCAGATCATTGAAGAAACATTTCTATACTTAAATTCATGTTCCAGGAGAAACAAATTTTCCCTTAGGTTTGTCTTTTTGTTCAATAATGATTCCGTGGGTACCCTTTTTGCCCATATTTCTCTTCTCTTGATTAATTTTTTAACCTACTTAAGATTAGGGTATATGGTTATGCAAATAAGCCAAGTCTAATTATTTGAAAAATCTTTTTTTTCCCAGTGACCATTGTAAAAATGGTGAACTTTATTTCCTTTTAGAGTCCTTCTACTGTATCTTCCTTGGCAATGTTTTTCTTTTTCCTCATTTTTAAAAATCTGTATATATTCATGGGGTACAAGTGCAATTTTGCTTCATTGATATATTACATTGCAGTAAAGTCACAGCCTTCAGTGCATACGTCACTGAAACAACACACATTGTACCCACCAAACAACTCCCCGTCTTCTGCCCCACCCCCTCCCCCCATTCCCCACCCCTCTGAGTCTCCATGAAATCTTTTTTGAAGACTCTCCATGGCAAAAACATATTTAAGTAAGAATAGCTGTTTTGCTCCAGTGCAAAAAATGTCTAGAAAATTAATGGAAGATTTGGTTTATCATTACAATTGTACAAAAAGAATACTTTCTTTACCCAGTGTTTGTGTAAAATTGTTGGCATTTTAAATATTGATGTAATAATGTTCAATACTAAAGTTGCTATTAGATTTCTAACATTTTATCTCTTTTTTGTCAGAACTTTTCCTTCCTCTGGATCTTGGGGCTGATCTGGAAAGAAGTAGGTAAGTCTATGGTGCCCCACATAACTTTTTTTTTTGGCATCTCATACCACAGATGCAGAATACAACTTTTTTAAAACATAGAATTGTTTACTAGAAAGAAAAAAAATTATTCTCTAAAATTGGTATTATTTTCCTTTGTTTAAATTATGGGTTCTTTTTTTTTTTTTTTTTTTTTTTGAGACAGAGTCTCACTCTGTTACCCAGGCTAGAGTGCCGTGGCATCAGCCTAGCTCAGAGCAACCTCAAACTCCTGGGCTCAAGCGATCCTCCTGCCTCAGCCTCCCGAGTAGCTGGGACTACAGGCACACGCCACTGTGCCCAGCTAATTTTTTCTATTTTTAGTTGTTTGGCTAATTTCTTTCTATTTATAGTAGAGATGGGGTCTCGCTCTTCCTCAGGCTGGTCTCGAACTCCTGAGCTCAAGCAATCCTCCCACCTTGGCCTCCCAGAGTGCCAGAATTACAGACGTGAGCCACCGCGCCCAGCCTATGGGTTCTTTTAATATAGAACCTATACTTTAGTCATGTAAAAAATTCTATTTCTAACAAAGATGGACGACAGTGTTTAATAGAATATTTGTTAGTCTGAATTACCACTGCTTTATTTTTATAGTACTCAGAAAAGGATATCTTCTCAAGGGACATAATAGTACATGTGAATTAAAGTCCACTTTTAAGTATGTAGTGGGAAAACAAATTTATTCAGCTTTCCAGGAAGAATATTAGTGTATCTTACTAGATTTGGAGCACAGAACTGAAGGCTGGACGTCAAAGAGTTCTTTATGGCTCCTAGTTCTGGATTTATATTATTAATGAAATGTATGACGTAGGAAAGTCACTTAACTAATTTGCCTCCTGATTTCCTCTTTGGTAAAATTTAGATTCTAATGTCTGCCTTTCAAAGGTTTGGCATATAAAATGATAGAAAACCTGTAAAATTTTATTAAGCCAAAAAAAGGGAAAAGGATGTAAAAGTTTTTTCTATCATTGAAGTATTAATATAGCTAATCAAAGTATAACTTACATAAATGCAATTGAAGACTATCCCAGAAGATAGTAGCTCACTGAGGTAATTTGCATTTATTATAATTTACCTGAACAGGTTGCGTTAGCCTTTCTGGACAAAGTACAAAAAGTGTGAATGATTGAACACTTATTTAATAGATTGACATCCTGGGTATTTATGAGTATTCCGGCCCTGTATACAATGATACAGTATCACCTATGAAATTGAACAAGACTGAATTTTTTGTGTGTTGTACCTTGCCCTTATATCTATTTGTAGGCAACTTTCTGTTACCTGGAGTAATGAGGGAGAAGATACTATATAATTTTTTTTAATTAGCCATTAATTCCAGCTTTTAAAAATTAGAAATGAATCATTTTTGTATGTATAATCAGCTTTGTGGACTAGGTTAAATTCTTTTTTTTATTTCAGCATATTATGGGGGTACAAATGTTTAGGTTACGTATTGCCCTGCCCCCCCCGCCCCCGAGTCAGAGCTTAAAAATATGGAACGCTTCATGAATTTGCGTGTCATCCTTGCACAGGGGCCATGCTAATGTTCTCTGTATCGTTCCAATTTTAGTATATGTGCTGCCGAAGCGAGCACTAGGTTAAATTCTTGATCACCAGTTTCTGCATAATCAGTTGAAAATTTAGAATGGGGAAGACAGTTAGATGGCAACGTGAAGGCCTCAATGGAACTTCTTCCCAGAGAAATGTCTGTTCCGTTGGTCAAAATTAGCAAAGGCAATCATGCAAATTCTCTGGAGAGTGATCAAAGGATTTACAACAAATTGAAAATCATGTATTCGAAATTTACAGAACTCAGTAACAATAGTGGGAGGTCATAATATCTGAGCTAGAGGCCGCACCCATTTCCCCACCCAACTCCATTTTGCAGAAGAGCTGTTGTGGAAGAGGTATTCCAGCAGGCATGGCAGCAATGGTGGTAGCTTCCCCAGATACTGTTCCGTGATATAGAGATTCTGCCAAGAAGGGAGTCAGATCAGGTCTCAAAGACTGGCAAGACCAGGCCCTGCTTGAGGGGCCTGACTTTATTTGAATTGTGGAGCAACTTTATACCTCTAGGGAATTGCTCAAAACAATAGAATAACCAGCTAGCAATCTAGAGGCTAACAGCATGGTATGATACCAATAGAAAAAAATCAGCCAGAAGTTTAACAGGGAGATCAGAGAGACAGCAAAGGAGAACCTGCTAAAATCACAGTCATACCTGGTGATGGAGAAAAATGTGCACATACTTACGGATGCATTCCCTCAGAAGCAATTGAAGGAACTGCTTTGCTATTAGTCCCTGACTAAATGTGGGGCAAACTTGTAAACTCCCTGAAGTGTGAAAGCAGTCTCCAAGCCATACAGAGCAAACAATAAATAGTGAAAACCTTATTGGCTCAGAGGGTTTAAGCACAACTTCTGATCAATCAGTGGCTGACTGCTAAACGGTACTAAGCCCAGCTTTTAAAAATTAGAAACAAATCATTTTTGTATATATAATCAGCTTTGTCTACTAGGTTAAATTCCTAGGCCGGGCGCAGTGGCTCACGCTTGTAATCCTAGCTCTCTGGGAGGCCGAGCCGGGAGGATCGTTTGACCTCAGGAGTTCGAAACCAGCCTGAGCAAGAGCGAGACCCCATCTCTACTAAAATGAGAAAGAAATTAATTGGACAACTAAAAATATATAGAAAAAAATTAGCCGGGCATGGTGGCGCATACCTGTAGTCTGAGCTACTCGGGAGGCTGAGGCAGAAGGATCGCTTGAGCCCAGGAGTTTGAGGTTGCTGTGAGCTAGGATGACACCACGGCACTCACTCTAGCCCGGGCAAGAGAGTGAGACTCTGTCTCAAAAAAAAAAAAAATTCTTAAACTTCCTAAGGAAGTCAGATTTAAAGATAAAAACGAAACAAAAAATCTAAACAGGATCATTAGAGGCTACCCACTGTGGGGAAACAGACTTTATAGTATTAGTCCAGCCATGTCACCAAACAAATAAGTGAACAAACAACAGTGACAAACTGAGGAGCAAAGAGAATCATTGTCCAGAGCTGCTAGAATATAGTATCTGAAGTGTTCAGTTCAATAAAATGTTATGAGACGTGCAAAGAAACAGGTACATGTGACCCATACACAGGAATAAAAGAGTAGAAATTCCCTTGAGGAGGACCAGATACTGAACTTAGTGAACAAGGACTTCAAGTAGCTATTATAAATATGTTCAAAGCAATTAAACTATGTTTAAATAATTAGAGGAAGATATGACAATGACTACATCAACAAAGGATAGAATGCATATATATACGCATACCATTTCCATACACAGAAATGGAAGTTATGGACTTGGAAAACAGTAAAGAAAAATGAATGGAGCCTTAGAGAAATGTGGGACACAAACACATAGACACACTCATAATGAGAATACCAGAAGAGGAGAGAAAAGGACAGAAAAAAATATTTAACAAATAATGGCTGATAGCACTCCAAACTTGATGAAAAACGACCTGCACATCCAAGAAGCTCAAGGAAATACTAGCAAATCAAATCCAGCAGTATATAGTCACGTACTGCATAACAATGTTTTGGTGAACAATAGACTGCACATATGATGATGGTCCCATAAGATTATACTGGAGCTAAAAAATTTCTATTGCCTAGTGACCTTGTAGTGCAATGCATTATGTGTGTGGTGATGCTGGTGTAAACAAACCTGTGCTGCCAGTTGTAGAAAAGTATAGCACATACAATTATGTACAAGACATAGTACTTGATAATAACTATGTTACTGGTGTATGCATTTACTATACTATTTATTGTTCTTTTAGGTTATACTCCTACTCAAAAAAAGAAGTTAACAGGCTTAGGCAGATCCTTCAGGAGGTATTCCAGAAGAAGGCATTGTTACCATAGGAGATGACAGCTCCATTGCCCCTGAAGACCTAACAGGAGGTGGAAGACAATGATATTGATGATCGTGACCCTGTATAGGCCTAGGACAATGTGTATGTTTGTGTCTTAGTTTTTAACAAAAAAGTTAAAAAAATTTAAATAGAAAAAAGCTTATAGAATAAGGATATAAGGAAAAAGTATCTTTGTCCAGCTAGCTGTACAATGTGTTCTAAGCTAAGTGTTATTACAAAAGAGTCAAAAATTTAAAAAATTATAAAAGTTTATAAAGTAAAAATTTTACAGTAAGATAAGGGTAATTTATTGAAAAAAGAAAAATTGTTTTAAAAATTTAATGTAACCTAAGTGTACAGTGTTTATAAAGTCTACAGTATAGTGCACAATAATGTCCTAGGCCTTCACATTCACTCACTACTCACTCACTGACTCACTCAGAGCAACTTCCAGTCCTGCAAGCTCCATTTACCCTATACAGGTGTACCATTTTTTTTTATCTTTTCCCCTATTTATACTGTACCTTTTCTATGGTTAGATATACAAATAGCGTTGTGTTACAGTTGCCTACGGTATTCAGTACAGTAACATGTTGTATAGGTTTGTAGCCTAGGAGTGATTGGCTATACCACATAGTCTAGGTGTGTAGTAGGCTATACCATCTGGGTTTGTGTAAGTACATTCTATGATGGTCAAACAATGATGAAACCACCTAATGACACATTTCTCAGAATGTGTCCACGTCATTAAGAGACGTATGACTGTATAAAAAGGATTATACTCCATGACAAACTGAGATTTATCCCAGGAATATAAGGTCGATTTAACATCCAAAATCAGTTAATATACCACATCAAAACATTGTTTAAAAAAAGGAAAGACAATCTAATAAATGCAAAGACATCACATGTTCATAGATCAGAAGATAGAATATTGTTAAGATAGCAATATACACAAACTGATCGACAGTTTCAGTGCAGTTTCTATTGAAATCCCAGCTGACATTTTATAGAAATTGAGAAGATGATTATAGAATTCAAATGGAATTGCAAGGGACCCCAAAATAATATTTTTTCCATATCGTTTCAATAAATAATATTGAAGAAAATGTTGGAAGACTCACACTTCCCAATTTCAAAGCTTACTGCAAAGCTATACTAATAAAGACTGTGGCACTAGTGTAAGTATAGACATAGATCAGCGAAATGGCATTGAGAGTCCAAAAATAAACCTGTACATCTAGGGTTAATTTGATTTTCAGCAAGGGTGCCAACACAGTTCAATGGGGAAAAGAATAGACTTCAGCTATTGTACTGGGACAGTGCAGTAGTTGGAAAGACTATTCTTTTATGAAAAGACTACTCATAGTGTTTCAACTGTGGTATTGGGACAACTGGCTATCCCCATGTAAAAGAGTGCAGTTTGACCTCTATATCAGACCATATACAAAAATTAACTCAAAATGGATCAAAAACCTAAATATAAGATCTAAAACTATAAAATTCCTAGACAAAAATAGGAGTAAATCTTTGTGACCTTGAGGTAGGCAGTGATTTCTTAGCTATGGCAGAAAGGCACACATAATAAAAGAAAATAATAAATTGAGCTTCACGAAAATGAAAAACTTTTGTATTTCAAAGGACACCACTAAGAAAGTAAAATGAAAACAGACAAAATGGGAGAAAATATTTGCAAATCATATATCTGATAATAGTCTTTTACCCAACATACATTAAGAACTCTTTCAACTCAATAATGAAAAAATAGCCCAATTAAAAAATGGGCCAAGGATCTGGATTATTTCTCCCCAGAAAGATATGTCAATGGATAATAAGAACATGAAAAGATGCCGAACAACATTAGTCATTAGGTAAATTCAAATCAAAACCACAATGAACTACAACTTCACACCACATAGGATGGCTATGATAAAGACAGATAATAGCTAGTGTTGGTGAGGATGTAGAGAAATTGAAATATTCATACATTGCTGGTTGGATTGTAAATAGTGCGTCCACTTTGGAATAGAGTTTGGCATTTCCTCAAAAAAAATTTTTTTTTTTTTTTTTGAGACAGGGTCTTACTTTGTCGCCCGGGCTAGAATGCCGTGGCGTCAGCCTAGCTCACAGCAACCTCAAACTCCTGGGCTCAAGCAATCCTCCTGCCTCAGCCTCCCGAGTAGCTGGGACTACAGGCATTCGCCACTGTGCCCGGCTAATTTTTTTATGTATATATATTTTTTAGTTGTCCAGATCATTTCTTTCTGTCTTTTAGTAGAGATGGAGTCTCGCTCTTGCTCAGGCTGGTCTTGAACTCCTGACCTGGAGCAATCCACCTGCCTCGACCTCCCAGAGTGCTAGGATTACAGGCGTGAGCCACCACGCCCAGCCAGTTCCTCAAAATTTTAAACATAAAGTTACCATACGACCCAACAATTCCACTCCTGGATATATACCCAAGAGAAATGAAAACATGTCCTCAAAAACTTGAATATGAACATTCATAGCAGCATTATTCTTAATGGTAAAAAGGTGAAACAACCCAAATGTCCAACTAGTGAATGAGTAAAATATGCTATATCCATGTAACAGAATACTATTTGGCAAAAAAACAACAAATGAAGAAATGGTACATATTACAACATGGACAAACCTCAAAGATACCATGCTATGTGAAATAATCTAGTCACAAAAAAGCACATATCATATGGTTCCATTTATATGAAAATGCCCATAATAGGTAAATCTATAAGACAGAAAGTAGTTAAGTGGCTGCCTAGGGCTGATGGGGATAGGGTGGCAGGTAATGAGTGACTGCTAATTGAGATTTCTTTTCAAGACGATGACAGTGTTTTAAACTCTGTAAATATAATAAAAACCACTGAATTGTACACTTTAAATGGATGCATTGCTATGTAAATTATGTAAATAAAGCTGTTTAAAATTTGTAAGGACTGTTTCAAGTCCCGTTTTAGAAAAAGATGAGTAATCTTAAAGATCTCATGTTTGCATAATGATCATCCTAACTGTATAACATAAATTTAGAAAAATTATTGTCATTAAATCATTATTTGTTTCTCTTCCATCTCATACCTTGCTCTCTTCCAGTCTAGGAAGTTAGGAATATGCAAATAGAATTCTGTGTGATAATTGTGCAACTATCAAGTAATTGTAGGAATTCTTTTTTTTTTTTTTTTTGAGACAGAATCTTGCTCTGTCTTCCCGGGTAAAGTACAGTGATGTCATGATAGCTCACTGTAACCTCAAACTCTTGGGCTCAAGGGATCTTCCTGCCTCAGCCTCCTGGGTAGCTGAGACTACAGGCACACGTCACCACACCTGGCTAATTTTTCTACTTTGAGTAGAGATGGGGTTGCACTCTTGCTAAGGCTGGCCTCGAACTCCTGAGCTCAAGTGATCCTCCTGCCTTGGCCTCCCAGAGTGCTGGGATTACAGGCGTGAGCCACTACGTCCTGCCTAGTTGTAGGAATTCTTAAAGGTAAATATCAGATTTACATACTTATTTGAGACATTTTAGGATCAGCAAGGAAAACAGATACACTGGAATAATTTTTTAAAATACAGATAGATAATTGGAAATAGATTATGACATTGCATATGGATAAAAATCACTGTAATATTCTTTATCTTAAAGTTTCTGACGTTAAAGGCATTTGTATATTTTGTTTCTAATAATTATATACTGTAGCTATAAAGCTGTATTCAGACAAATAAAGCACAACTAGATTTCTGACAAAATACTTAATTTCCCCAATTCCGAATGAGGATATAGCCAGAGTAAATGAAATTTAAAATAGAATTGGACTCTTTTTCATGTTTTTAAATGGATTGTAGACATGGATTTATAGAAAAATTTATTAATCTATTTCAGGTGTGAATTGTAAAGATTAGGTTCATTTAAAAAATGTAAACCCGTTTTTAAGATGCTCTGTGTAAAAAATATTAGCAATGTTTACAATTCCATGTTATTGCTGTATCTAGGATAACCTACCATCTAGCACTGCTGGATATTTACCCCACTATGAAGAAGTAAGACTTCAGCCTGTGCAACTTAGCCTCTACAGATTCAGAGAAAGCTAGACTAGGGAAAGCAAGTATGTTGTGCTGAATGAGGAACAAGACTACAATTCTAGTTTCCTGTCCTTCCCAACTTCAAAGAGCCATTTCCCTTGTGATTGTAAATGAATTGAGATAAAGGTAAGAGCTTAATGATTCTTGGTCTGTAACTTAGGTTCTAGTAATTGAGACTTTCTAGGATCTACACTTCTTAAAGAACTTTGACCCTATGAACCACTACGTAACAGTAATCACATTGGTTAATAATAACATTAGCTCCTTTTAGCCTAAATCTCAGAATTTTCCTTGCCATCGATGAGCGTTGGTTTTTTCTTTGCATTTTTTATTCTGTCACCAATAAGTTTAACTTTGATTTCTTAAGTATTTCATAATTTGTATTTTTGAATTACTAGGTTTCTTTAAGCATTTTTAAAGGCCAGTTTTGGTAAGATAATTCTTTGTTTTACGCAATTATTCTGGTAAAATACGCAAAATATTTACCACTTTAACCATTTTAAAGTATACAATTCGGTGACATTAACTACATGAATAATGTTGTGCAATCACCTCCAGTATCTAGTTCCAGAACTATTTCATCACCCAAAAAGGAAACCCTATATCCATTAAGTAGTGACTCCTCATTTCTACCCTTCTTCCAGACACAGGCAACCCATGTGCATTTTGGTCTCTATGGCTTTGTGTATGCTGGCTATTTCGTATAAATGGAATCATACAATATGTGGAATGAGTTAGGGAGGATTTCCTTCTCGATCTTTTGGGGCAGTTTCAGTAGGATTGGTACCAGTTCTTTCCAGTTCTGGTAGAATTCAGCTGTGAATCCATCTAGTCCTGTGCTTTTTTTAGTTGGGAGATTTTTAATTACTGGTTCAATCTTGCTATGCATTATTGATCTGTTCAGGATTTTTGTTTCTTCCTGATTCAAGCTTGGGAGGTTGTGTGTTTCCAGGAATTTATCCATTTCCTCTATATTTTCTAGTTTGTATGCATAGAGGTATTCATAGCAGGCTTAGATGATCTCTTGTATTTTTGTGGTATCATTTGTGATGTCTCCTTTTCCATTGCTAATTGTATTTATTTGAATCCACTCTATTTTCTTGTTTTATCTAGCTAGTGGTCTATCAATTTTATCTTTTCAAAGAACCAATTCTTCATTTCATTGATCCTTTGTATGGTGTTTTTGGTTTCAGTTTCATTTAGTTCTACTCTGATCTTAAGATATTTCTTGTCTTCTGTTAGCTTTGGGTTTGGTTTGCTCTTGTTTTTCTAATTCCTTGAGATGTGATGTTAGGTCTTTAGTTTGTGATCTTTCTGTCTTTTTGATGTGTTTAGTGCTATAAAATTCCCCCTTAGCACTGCCTTTCCTGTATCCCAGAGATTTTGATAACTTGTGTCATTATTGTCATTCATTTTGAAAATTTTTTAAATTTCCATCTTAATTTCATTGTTGACCCAAAGATCATTCAACAGCAGGTTATTTAATTTCCATGTAGTTGAATAGTTTTTAGAGTTCCTCTTGAAATTTATTTCTAGTTTTATTCCACTATGGTCTGAGAAGGTACTTGATATGATTTCAATTTTTAAAAATTTGTTGAGGGCTGGGTGTGGTGGCTCACACCTATGATCCTAGCACTCTGGGAGGCCACAGCAGGAGAACTCTTGAGCTCAGGAGTTCGAGACCAGCCTGAGCAAGAGTGCAACCCCGTCTCTACTCACAGTAGAAAAATTAGCCAGGCGTGGTGGCATATTCCTGTAGTAGGAATATTCCAAGTAGTAGGACTTGGGAGGCTGAGGCAGAAAGATTGCTTGAGCCCAGAAATGTGAGGTTGCAGTGAGCCATGACAACACCACTGTAGCCTGGGAGGCAAGAGTGGGACTCTGGCTCAAACAATTTGTCAAGACTTGTTTTGTGGCCGGGCGCGGTGGCTCACGCCTGTAATCCTAGCACTCTGGGAGGCCAAGGCAGGTGGATTGTTTGAGCTCAGGAGTTCGAGACCAGCCTGAGCAAGTGCGAGACCCCGTCTCTACTAAAAAAAATAGAAAGAAATGATCTGGACAACTAAAAATATATAGAAAAAAATTAGCCGGACATGGTGGCGCATGCCTGTAGTCTCAGCTACTCGGGAGGCTGAGGCAATAGGATCGCTTGAGCTCAGGAGTTTGAGGTTGCTGTGAGCTAGGCTAACGCCACAACACTCACTCTAGCCAGGGCAACAGAGTGAGACTCTGTCTCAAAAAAAAAAAAAAAGACATCTGCACTTGAAAGTTTATAGCAGCACAATTCACAATTGCAAAGATGTGGAAACAACCCAATGCGCATCAATACATGAGTGGATTAATAAAATGTGATATATGTATACCATAGAGTACTATTCATCTATAAGAAACAATGGTGATATAACACCTCTTGTATTTTCCTGGATAAAGCTGGAACCCATTCTACTAAGTGAAGTATCCCAAGAATGGAAAAACAAGCACCCCATGTACTCACCATCAAACTGGTTTTAACTGATCAACACTTAAGTGCACATATAGGAATAACATTCATCGGGTGTCAAGCAGATGGGAGGGGGGAGGAGGATATGGGTATATACATATATAATGAGTGCGATGAGCACCATCTGGGGGATGGACACGCTTGAAGCTCTGACTGGGGGCAGGGAAGGGAGGGCAAGGGCATTATATGTAACCTAAACATTTGTACCCCCATAATATGCTGAAATAAACAAAAAAGACTTGTTTTGTGGTCTAATAAAAGGTTTGTCTTGGAAAATGTTCCATGTACTGATGAGAAGAATATATAATCTGCAGTTTTTGGGTAGAGTGTTCTGTAAATATCTGTTAGGTCCATTTGTTCTAGAGTCCTTTTTAAGTCTGGTGTTTCTTTGTTGATACTTTGCCTTGATGCTCTACTTCTGTCAATGGAGTGCTGAAATTTCCCACAATTAATGTATTGCTGTTTATTTCTCTTCTTAGTTCTAATGGTATTTCTTTTATGAATCTGGGAGCTCTGATGTAGGTGCATAAATATTTAGGATTGTTATATCTTCTTGTTGAATCGATCCCTTTAGCATTATATAATGACTTTTTTTAAATTTACGGATATTATGGGGGTACAAACATTTTGGTTACATGTAATGCCTTTGCCTCGCTCAAGCCAGGGCTACAAGCATGCCCTTCCCCCATACAGTGCGCTCCGCCTCCATTAGTTGTGAGTTTATCCCCCCACCCCGCCACCTGACTGGCACCCAATGGATATTGCTACCATGTGAGCACCTTTGTGTTGATCAATTAATACCAATTTGATGGCGAGTACACTGTGTTATCTCTGAATCAGGTCAAATACAGACAGGCTTACAAGTGGTGTCTTCTAGCAAACCACCAGACATACAGTAATGACAGTTGTCTGGGAATAAAGTTTGAAAGAACTCCAATCTGCCTTTCTACTCCCGCACGTGTCAGCCAGGGTGTTGCTTTCTTCACAAATGTGAGCTGTAATTTTTCAAGGCTACTGGAGAGTGGGATATGGATCTAGGACAAGTTAAAATGACATAAAGCTCACTGTTCTTACAGAGATTCAGGTGTTTATCTTGAATAAATTTTCCTCAGGTTGCTATAAGCCTTTGGTTAATTTCCACAGTTCTGAAAATGTTGATTCTGACTAATTTGCCGGGCTTTTTTTTTTTTCCTTTTATTGAGGAATGTATTTTCAGGGGTCCTTACTCTGTCATTTTCTCTGACATTACCTCAAGGATTCCTTTTAAAAACTGCTGATATCATTATTATATCTAAAAACAATACTTCCTTAATATAACCAGATGTCTACTTTATATTTCCTTGATTGTCTCAAACTGTTTTTTTAACCATTTGTTTGATTCACATATTTAAAATGCTCCCCACATTGCATTTGGTTGATATGTCTTTATTTATTTATTTTTAAAGAGGGAGGGAGGATTGGGGCTGGGAAAGGAAAGGCAATATGTCTTTAAAGTCTCATTTAATCTATAGGGTCTCTCCCTCTTTTTTATTTTGCAATTTATTTGTTGAAGAAACTGGATGTTTGTCCTTTTGAGTGTCCCATATTCTAAATTTTGCTGATTCTGTTATGGTATTGCTTAATATGCTCCTTTGTCCCCTTTTTTCTAAGGCTTAAAAAGAGTAGATTTGGTCCTTTGGCAAGAGTGTTTCCTGTACAGTGTTGAGATACTTCCTGCTTTTAGTTCTAATGGTGTATCAGTTGCTGGCAGGAGATGTAGTGGCAACAATAGTAGAGTTCCCAGCTCTAGTCAAGATGGTACAACTTTGACAGATCTAGAACTGAACATTAATGGTTTAGTTTCGTGGTTTTTAAAGCTTTTTTTTTTTTTTTTTTGAAACAGAGTCTCACTCTTTTTCCCGGGCTAGAGTGAGTGCCGTGGCGGCAGCCTAGCTCACAGCAACCTCAAACTCCTGGGCTCAAGCGATCCTCCTGCCTCAGCCTCCCGAGTAGCTGGGACCACAGGCATGCACCACCATGCCCGGCTAATTTTTTCTATGTATTTTTAGCTGTCCAATTAAGTTCTTTCTATTTTTGGTAGAGACGGGATCTCGCTCTTGCTCAGGCTGGTCTC